>JBAMHX010000327.1:0-15914 GCA_037177515.1 Pseudomugil tenellus | reverse complement strand
ATCAGGGGTATAAATATTATCTGGATGGGGTGTGGTGGAGATGGCGGATGAAACTGATGTAGTATCAATGTCCTTAATATTGCGGAAAGACATTGTACGGGGTGTGTTGGTTTTGGACAGTGTGAACTTTATATTAAAAGATATTAACATATGGTCGGTAATGGGGAGATCTGTAGGAATACAGTTAAATGGTCTGAGAACGGTGCAGCAAAGTAAATCCAAAATGTGCCCCTTTGAATGAGTAGGAAAGTTGATATGTTGTTGAAGTCCAAAACTGTCCAAGCACGATAAAAAATCTTTAATGATAACACTGTTAAGATTGTCCACATGAATATTAAAATCTACCAGAACAATAATGTTTGGGGAAAGAGATGAGATTTGTGTAAGAAAAGAAGCAAAGTCAGTTAAAAAGTTTGGATTTGGCTTGGGTGGCCGATAAACTGTTACAATTATTCTTGGTGTTGGACCAGATACTTGCACCACAGTAGATTCAAATGATGTGAATCCAGGTGCACATACTGGTAAGACTCTCCAGCTGACCCGGGAAAATATTGTGAGACTCTCGCCTCGCAGATGTCAACATAGCCTGGTGGACAGCTGTCATACAGCTGAGAAAAGTCTTTAGGATGTTGCCATGTTTCCGTTAAGCATAAAAAGTCCAACTTACGGTCCAAAATGAGTTCACGGACAAGTTGCCCTTTCCCCGTGAGAGAGCGTATGTTTAGGAGACCAAAGTTGACAGTAGAGTGTTCCTGTTTGACAACTGAGTTAGCTCTAGCTGACCTAGCCAGGTGGACTAACACGCTGTGATTTGCAACACGGCTGGGTTTACGTGGAGGACAGCGAGTTGCAGACCAAATAGAGTTGATCATAGTGGATTTACCAGTGCATATATTGTACATATGATGTACATATCTCCGACAAGGCAGGTAGCTGATCTCCGGTTCCAAACAAAGCTCAATTGGCGGTGAGTCGTACAGGTGAAAAGGGGAGCCGCCGAAGCTCAGCAGATGAGTACTGCCAGAGTCCAACCACTCGATTGTAGATCATGGAGAAGGTCGCCCAGAAGGTCGCTGTTAAGGCATGCAACCTATAGATCTGCATGTTGTCACCAGACAGAGATGTTGGAGCTGGGAGCAACGGAAGAGCTGACAGCAGAGGTAGGCAGAAGCTGACCTCCACCGACCTTAACACAGTCCCTATTCAGCCAATCTTAGATACAACATCTTTTCTCTTCAGTTCATAACTTTGCACTCTAGACAGACAACCCTTACATTACAACAGGACATAACTCTGACTCTGAATCCTCGCAGGTACACAAAAGTCAGCTTCCATTCCAGCAAAAATCCACTGCTGATCACTAACATCCAGCACATTGATGGAAAACCCATCCTCCCCAAATCACCGTTTCATGCTGCAGCACGTATTCCAACGAATTTGACAAAACGTGTCAAACAGGAGGGACGTTAACACTTGTAAATATGATATAAATTTTTCTGATAATGCACAAGGAAGACTGAGACCCAAGAGGGGACAGTTTCCTAAACCAGGCTGTAACAGAAGCCCCACTATGTTTGAAATGGTGTATGGGAGGAGATTCCCTATGCCAGTGATGAACACACTTATCAAAAGTGACAGAGAAAATACACTAGCCGACTGCATGGCTACAATATTTAAGGAAAAGCATGAATGCAATAATCTGCCAGTCTGTTTTGATCCTGTGTTACAGAGACTCTGTCCTGGTGTCTGGATCCTGATCTATGATCCTGATCAAACCACTGGGCTAACCACATCCACAGCAGTCAAGATTGCTGAGTGCCCCTGCTGGATCCACCAGAACTGCTGTAATAGAATTCTAGAGCAGCCTCATCCTCGTTAGGTGGCAACGGAGCTGGTTACAAAGGGGACAATGTCCAATAGGACTTGTCGTCTCAACCCAGTGAAGACCAAGACTAAGCAGCTGCTCCACCAATCTTCTGGAAGATGGCGTCTCACCATGTGGTTCCTCAGCAACACCAACTCTGTCACCGACCAGATCAAGCAATATGTAAATTTACCACCATGGACATGAGGACAACTTATGATGGAGAACAGGACCCGCACCTGGACTAATGCCTCCCGTCATGTCTGCTGGGTCATGGAATAGATAATAACGGTTTACTGCCAAACAGTTTCAGCAAGGCGGTGTGAGTCTGAGATACATCTGCTGGGCTGCAAGGCAGAGCGGCAAGACTGGGAAGCTACTGGCAAGGCGAGTGACGAGGAAACTTGGAGGATGAAAGAAATGATACTGAGATGGAGGAAGAGGAGTTCTGGCGAACCGAGCTGCAGGTCGAGCAGAAGAGTAATTAGCTCGCATTTGGAGCATGGAGACAGGCCTTAATTCCATTAACCCATTCTCTCTACAACACCTTGACTGAGTGTGTGACAGATTATATAAACTTCTGTGTGGACAACACCATTACAATAAGAACAGTGAGGTGCTTCCCCAATAACAAACCCTGGATCACCAGTAACTTGAAAAGCTGCTGAAGATAAAAAGAAAGCCTTCAGGGATGGAGACAGGGAGTTATTGAAGTCAATACAACAACAACCTAAAACACAAACAAAGGAGGAGTACATGATGAAGTTAGAAAGTCAGCTTCTGAAAGTCACTTCATCTCCCTCTACATTGAGACTTTCTGAAACCCCCTCTGCCTCCAGCCCCACTCTGTCTGTCCTCTGTAATCAAGTCATGAAACAACTGATGAAACTGAACCAGAACAAAGCTGCAGGTCCAGATGGGGTCAGTCCCAGAGTTCTGAAGCCCTGCTAAAGACAACTAAGTTTGATTCTCTAGCACCTGTTCATCAGTAGCCCAAGTCAGAAAAGAATTCCGGTGATGTGGAAAACATCCTGCATTGTCGCAGTACCTAAAAAAACAAACAAAAAAAGCACACAACCACCAGTACCAAATGACTACAGACGAGTTGCCCTAACATCCCATGTCATGAAAGTCATGGAAAGACTTTTATTGGATTATCTCAACAAGCAAGTGAACACCTTTCAGGATCCATTACAGTTTGCATACCGTAATGGGCTTGGTGTTGAAGACGCCATCATCTTTCTGCTTCAGATACTCATCTGGACCAGTCAGGCAGCATTTTGAGGGTCATGTTCTTTGACTTCTCAAGTGCCTTTAATATGATTCAGCCTGCTCTGCTATGTGAGAAGCTCCTTAACTTCAGGTGGATATCTCCATAACCAACTGGATCTCTGACCACAGTTTATGAGACTGAAAGATTGTGTGTCTGAGATGGTGGTCAGCAGCACTGGATCACCACAAGAAACTTTACTTTTACCATTCCTCTTCAAGTTTGATATACTTTGATGACTGCACTTATTGAATGTGTAAGTGATGGACATGAAACAGAGTGCAGAAACTGGTTCGGTCAGTTTGTTAAATGGTTGAGTAACATTTTGAAATTAATTGAATGAAATGAATGAATAAAATGAAAAGTGAATGAAATTAAATTAAATGAATGGAAAATACTTTATTAACCCCAGAGGGATATTCAAATTCTGTAGTCATTTGGTTCAGCTGGTCGTGGTTTTTCAGGCACTAGAACAAGGCAGGATGTTTCCACATCACTGGAACTCTTTTCTGACTCAGACTGGTGTTGAACGGGTGCTGGAGAATCAGACATAGTTGTCTTCAACAGGTCTTCAGGCAGAGGGGGCTTCAGGAAGTCCTGATGTAAATGGAGATGAGGTTGTGTTCAGGTCCTTGACTGAGCTGCAGGGTGACAGAGTGGAGGTGTTACAAGAAAGCTGTAGGCTCATAGGGCTAGCATGTAGGCACATTTCAGCTAGCAGTTCAATATTTCTTTTGCAGATCTTCTCCTTTGATACGATGGACCACCATGTCTTGTTGAACAGACTGGAACACTGGGAACACTTGGTTGGGGTGTCAGGATCCGCTCTTAAATGGTTTTACTCTTATCTTTCTGAGAGGTCTTTTTCTGTGGCTTTTTCTACATTCAAGTCATCCTCTTCATCTCTTATTTATGGTGTTCCTCAGGGGTCTGTTCTGGGGCCTTTATTATTTATTTTATATTTGCTCCCTCTGCAGCACATCTTCGGGTCTTTTAAGGACATTTCTTATCATTGCTATGCTGATGACATTCAGCTTTTTATTTCTTTTAAACCTCATGATGTTTTTAAGATAAAAATCTTGCTTGAGTGTTTGGATGCTGTCAAGAGTTGGATGAAAATAACTTTCTTCAGTTAAATGAAGAAAAAAAAAAACTAAATCCTTGTTTGTGCCCCAGGTTTTTTCCTCAGATTGCAGTCTCGGCCCGCTCGCATCACTTAAGGCCTCGGTAGGAATCCTGGGGTTGTTCTAGACTCTGCATTGTCCTTAGATGCACATATTAATTTGCTTACTCTGTCCTGTTTTTATCATCTTAAAAACATCGCCAAGCTGAGAATAATGGTTTCATCGTCCGAACTAGAGACAATAGTTCATGCTTTCATCTCTTCAGACTCGATTATTGCAACTCCATTTTCACCTGCTTAAATAAGAAATCTCTTGACCGTCTCCAACTTGTCCAGAACGTTGCTGCAAGGCTGATTACAAAATCCCATAAATTCACTTTCATCAGTGCGATACTGTCGCAGCTGCTTCCTGTTTTTTACAGAATACGGTTTAAAATCCTTTTTTTAACATATCAGGCCCTCCATCATAAAGCACCGTCATACATCAGGAGCTCCTTCAGTCCTACACCCCGAGCCGGTCACTAAGATCGCGTGATCAAGGTCTTATAGAAGTGAAACGAACCATGCTGAAAACCAAAGGCGACCTTTGCAATAGTGGCTCCATCCCTTTGGAACTCGCGTCCTCTCAGCCTTAGATCTGCAGACTCAGTGGTTTGTTTTAAAAAGCACCTAAAATACATTTTTTAAACTTGCTTTTATTTAGTTGTATGAGTTTTATTTAGTTTTACTTGTTTTTATATTCCATGTTTCATGTTTATTGTTAAGCATTTTGTGATTTTTATCTTGAGAGGTGCTATATAAATAAAAATGTACTTACTTACTTACTTTAACATGTCTAGGATATGTCGACACATGTCCAATGCTGGTTAACCAGTACTGCAACTCCTCCTCTTTTGAGTTTTCCACTGAGTTGCCTATTGCGGTCTGCACGGACCGTCTTGAAGCCGTGTACAAACACATTATAGTCTGGGATATGTTTCGTCAGCACCTGGAGCTCATCAGTTTCGTTAGCTAGCGAGTTGGGAGAAACTATTTAAATCTCTACCGTTTTCTATCTGCCTCACTCCTGCCCTGCATCTTCTCTTTCTTTTCAACTCTTTCAGGTTTTAAAGTGTTGTTTGACTAATAATTTTGAATTTGGAGAGTAATTTGGAGTGCAGACTTGAGTGAAAAAGCAACACTGAGAACATCTACAAGAAAGGTCAGAGCAGACTCTACTTCTTAAGGAAGCTGAGATCTTTTAACGTCTGCACCAAAATGTTGCACATATTCTACAAGTCTGTTGTTGAAAGTGAAATCAGCTTTGCATCGATCTGTTGCCGTAACAAATCTTCAATAAGCATGAATATCTCACATGCTGCACAGCTTCTTACTAGCGTGAGATGTCTTCTTGGACAATCCAAACTGACAGCTCATGTCAATGCCTATATTACAAAAATTATAAGGTTAAGATGGAGCTACTACAGTTTGCAGCCACCTAGAGGCGCATTCCAGAATTGTCAATGTGTTGGTATTTTGAATACCAACAAAATAAAAGAGATAATTGTTGATTTTAGGAGGAACAAGAATACATATAGGACTATTTCCATAATGGGAGAGGAGGTGGTAGTGAAGGAATACAAGTATCTTGTAGTTTAGCTGGACAACAGACTTGAGTGGAAAAGCAACACAGAGAATATCTACAAGAAAGGTCAAAGACAAAGAAAGGTCTTTGGGAGTTGCCAAGGTAAAAGCTCGGGCATGGGAGGTGTTTGGTGAGGCCATGGAGGACGACTTCTTGACAGCGTCTGGGAGATTCTGGTCCACGATTCGGCAATTGACGAGGGGAAAGCGGCTGCTAGACTAGGTGCTAGAGCTCTGACTCCCTCAGACTTCATGACATAACTCAGACTGCTCCTCCACATCCACATCAAGAGATACCAGAAGAGGTAGCTGGGGTGGAATGATAGCGGCAGAAGACGGTACAATCCAGATTCTTAGCTCCCTGATACAGTTAATGGGGGTGAGGATAGCAACTCTTAAGATATAGTTTTAAATAAACATGTGCTGCTGTGTTATTATTTGTAAGTCTAAGTTTTAATATTTCTAGGTTTCATAGGGTTTTAACCTGGTGGTAATATTTTGGTATTTTTAAAATAATTTTTTATCATATCCCAGTTTGTGCTACATTTTTTTTTATGAAAAGTGCTTTAGAAAAAAGATTGGTTTATTGATTGATTGATGATTAATTCTTTTGCTGGTATTCATGACATCCTTCCACACCTTTTTATAATACATCACTTTTTGATGAGGTATTACAGATAACTCTCTCACTGCCTGATGGTCCTCTTAACAGCTTCATTTCTCCTTCCTCTCATTCCTTTCTCCGACTCCTGGATTATCCTTGCCCTAACTCCCTGGTTCTGGTCTCTGCTCATTTTCTAGACTTATCAGGTTGTCTTCCTGGTTCCGATCTCTACCTGACTCCTGGACTCCCCTCGGCCTGATCTCCTGTTTCCAATCGCTGCCTGCTTTGTGGATTACCCTCAGTCTGACTTTCTGGTTCTGATTCCTGCCTGACTTAAGGATTTCTCGTTCTGATCCATATGCTGCCTGTTGTCACTATTATCTTGAAGATTAACATTCAGCCTGGTAATATACAATTGTGTTGATTCTGTCTGTCTGTGAGGTGTCCATCGTTATGAACCTGTTAGTAAATAAACCTAAAAGAAACGTCAGTGCCTGCATCATCATGCAGAACGCACTATGTCCGCCTCTGGAAATATTCAATACTACCATTGATCCCACACGGTGTTATGTGTTTGTCTATTGTAGAATATTTTAAGAACAATGGTCATTTCTAAATTTATATGCACTTAATTATGCTGCTGAATTGTCCATGCAAAATATTTTCCTAAATGTTGCAGTTGAGAAACAAAATATACTTTTGGGAGGGGATTTTCTGTATAAATCCTATTCAGGATAAATCAGCCAAGACAGTCTCCGAGTCAAAAGCAGCTAAGACCACTTAAACATTAATAACAGACCTAAAAGTAATTGATATTTGGAGGCAGATGCACCCTCAAACTCCGGATTATAGTCCTCATAATTCCCATATTGATTTGCTTTTGTTATCCACATGTTATTACAAAGCATACAATTTGAAGCAGAATTTTATATCTAGAACTTTGTCTCATCACTCACCACTGATCTTGTCAATTTTGTTGCCAGAAAAGCCCAAAAACCATACAGATGGCACCATAATCCCACTCCTCCCCTACCAGTTTTATTTTATGGGATACATTAAAACCCTATCAAACGGGACAGACAATCTCCTATACAAAAGGTCTATAAAAACAATAGATATAGACAAACTGATATGTTTAAACATTTGTTAAAAATTATATGAACCTGAATTGCCGAACGATTTGACATATATTGACACATTTCTATGCACAGTTGGATTGCAAAAATTAGTGAAGAGTGTAAAATCTTAACTTTCCCTTTACTCAGGCTGAAATTACAAAAGCTCTAACTTCAATTCAAGCTAATAAAAACCTAAAAAAACAGATCACCCTAAAAATGATTTTATAAAGAATTTATAGATTTACTTGTCTCATTGGTTATAGATGTAATAAATCTTTCATTTAAAACCCTGACTCCTTTTCGGCTTCTATAATTACAGTAATACATAAGAAAAATAAAGACACAATGAAACATTCCTCTTATCGGCCCAACTCATTATTAAACTTAGATTATAAATTGATTTCCAAAAGTGTTGGCAAATCGACTTAGCCTTATCCTACCTAAAATAATAAACCCAGTCAAGAGATGCTTTTTTCATATCTCATATCATAACTTGCTAATAACTTGAGTTTATTTTTAATATAATTCATTTAGCAAAACCAAGATCTGATCACACGGTGTCTTTTAGTTTATTGGACACTTGTGTTTCTGTTTCAGGATATAAAGTAAACTATCATAAAAGTGAAATAAGGCCAATTAACAACATTTGACTGCTCTGGGTGTCAAGGTGCATCTGCATTCAGATGACTTTTGACTGGAATAAAATACTTTGGTATAGTTGTGGACAATAACTTGGAAAATCATTGTCCATTAATTTATAATTCGCTGTTAAAAAAAAATTGAAAGGGCTCTACACAGATGAACTAGCCTTCCTATTACCTTGATTGGGAGAATTAACTGCATTACAATAATATTACCAAGGTTACATTATATTTTCCAGTCATTACCCAATTTCATTACCCAAAACCTATTTCAAAACGTTGAGCTGTGAGAAAGTTTATTTGGAATGGCAGCGTGCCAAGAATACCCTTGGAGAAACTGTTGTGACATTATAAATAAGGGGGACATCTATTACCCAATTTTAGGAACTATTACTTTGCAGCCAAAATGTGTTTTTTATGTCTCTTATAAAGAAGGATATGATACCATTCTGTGACATACAATGTTTTCTGTACTTTTGTTATTAAATATAACTACAGAGTTTTGTCAGAAAACACTGAAAATTCAATTTTGTTACATCTCATTAAACTCTGGCATAATGTACAGAAGCATTGGTTAAGAAATAGGCTCACCAAAATCACCTTTAAAGCAAGACAAACTTATTCACTGGAGTCTGAACAACAAAATCCTGGAGGCATAGCATCATAATGGGATTCATATTTTGGAGAACAGCTTAAGAATAATATTTTAATGGCTTTTGTACAACTAAGAGGAAAATATCGTCTGCCCAACAATACTTTCTTTTGTTACCTCCAACTATGGTTATTTCTAAGGAGCACTTGGAACAGTAAGTTGGCTTTGTCCACACTCACTATGATAAAAAAACTTGATACATGACAGTGGAACCTATAGGCTTATTTCAAAACTGTATACTTTGTTGATACGTGCATGCTCTAAACCAGCCCTTTATAAACATAAAGAAAACTCAAAATCAGACTTGAACATCACAATTGAAGACAGATTTCCCATGTGCGGCGGACATGGGCTCTTTCCTCCATTGTACCTGGTCATGTGTGAAGTTGAGAAAATACTGGTTTGATTTTTGTGATATTCTGTCTAAAATTACACAAAATTCTTTTCCTCTCATTCCAGAATTTTGCTTGTTTGGAAACTTAATTAAATTGATAAAACAATAAAAAAAATTCTGTTTCAAATAAAATTCTTGAAAATAGCCTTGACAGTAGCCAGAAAGTATATTGCTGTCACATGCCTTCCCATTGGATTAAATGGAAATGTGTGTGCAAACCTTTGACCAGTAGTGTAGATGTATCATGTCTAACTTCTGGTAATGGCATTGGGTACTTATTTATAATAATATTATACGTGTGGGTAACGTTCCTGCATATGCACTGATGTTACCCACACATCAGTGCATATGCACTTGAGGTGTCTCTATGCATCAGTTGGAATGGTTCCAACAGCTGAATTTAATCACAAGAAGCAAAACAAACATTCTGCCCACTTGTTTATAATTACAGCACTTGAATGTGGTGTAGTAGGTGTGTAACATACAGAAAACACCTGGAGAATGGGTCAGTACCTGTCCATGGAGAGCTGGGCCACCAGGGTGATATCAGTGTTGTCTGAGCTGGGTTCATACTCGTAATGCAGAAAGTAAAGATGCGTTCTGTGAACTGTGAAACGCTCTCTACGAAACTCGTAGCATGGATCATCTTCATCCAATTCTGACAGGGTCTTCCGGAGCTACAAGGAAACACAAGGTGAGCTGAAATGGGAAGAGAGAGATAGGTATGCAGAACAATGAATAAACCACTCAGAGAAAAGAACTGAGAACAATGGAAGACTTGCACTTTACAGAGCACATGGTCTGAGAAACCCACACAATGAAGTTCTATTTCTTTTTAAGGAACTAAATTGAGCCTTGGTAGAGTTTAAATTTTTCTGCACTATCGCCACAACACCATCCATCCAGGTGATGTCTGTATTTGAAAGGAGGTGTGAGGAGCTTGCTTTAACAACTTTCTATTGGTCTATTAGATAGGCCTGACTCCTGTTTTAATCAGAACACCTGCACATGCAATATAAAAGCAACTGGCTTCCGGCATCATCCGTCTACTCTGTCTCTCACTGTCTTTTCTCTGTTGCTTTCTCAACCCCCCCCCCCCCCCCACATCTTAGTATGATTTTACAGATGCTCATTTACAACCACTTGACACCACTGACTTCCACATTTTAAACATTGTAGATACTTATTTTCTGTTTTACAGGTTTACTTTTTTATGAATATATTTTGGCAGGTAGTCAACGTGTCTTCTCTCGCTTATGTGCCACCGCTTACTTAATAGTGATATTAGCTCATGCTCTGTGCTTACAGCTGTTGTACATTTATGTTCTGCAGCAAATTTTTCTATTACTGTCATATTTTTCAATACTTTATTCAGGAGCAGCAGGTAGGAACACTGACACTATGCAGACTGAAAAGAAATGTATTTACTTTATTCCAGGTTTTTTTGTCTAAGTCATTACAAAGCTCGTTTTTTTAAGAGGTTTCACTTTTTTGCCTATAAGTACCAATCCCACCACTAGGTAAAGTGAGTTTTAGTTAAGGGAAGTTGTTTCTCAATAAAACCTTTATCATTTCTGTCTTTGGATCAACACGGTAGTGTCTAAAGGAGATTTTTGTTATTGTATGCATTATGCATTCGACATAAAGTACTGTCCATACTGCAAGGATTTTACATGCTACCACATGTCAAACTTCACTGGTTAGTTTAAACAAGCCCTAACAACTTGACCTTAAGAGGGTGTGATGATTAAGATGGTTTTGTGTAATGTTTTTGTTTTCATGTTTCATTTTTTAGAGTTCCTTGTGTTTCCTGTTCTTGCCTCTGTTCATTAAGTCACCAATTGCATTCTTTTAACATTTTCCTCATCTGAAAAGTAAGTGAGTCAAGGCAGTTCTCATGCAGCTTTTTCTGTCTCCTACCCTTTGAGGGAAGGAACAGGAATCTCCAGACCAGCGCTAAAAGACTTTTAAATAGTTCATCCCCCAGACTGTCAGGAGATTTAATTGGTATGGCTCATACTTGCTTCCTCTGGAACTTTCTTAGGGCTGCGGGTTTCTTTCATAAAGAAGGAAAGGTTCCTCTAGCAGTTAAGGATTATCATCTTCACCACCTTCAACACAGGTGAGGTCCACCTACATTCTCACTGTTGTGGTCGACTTCACTCGGACAGCCAAACAGCTCACGCCGCAACAGGTTCCCGTCATACTCCAAGAAGGTTAGATAGAGATTTCGGAAAAATTCCACATGCTTGTTCTTCACTCGCAGTTTTTTGGGAGAGTTCCAATGGATCACCTGGTCAGGATAAGCAAAAATGAATAGGAGGATCTGGTCAGGGCTTTGACCTGGTTCTATTAGTCTGCCGTGTCTCTGTAGGGTCTCACCTTCAGGTCTGACACGTCTTTGTAGCACTTCTCGGAGCGAGTGTGGTCTGACAACTGGACGTTCCAGAAGCAGGGAAGCTGATAAACCAGGAATGGGTTCTGCTTAATCACAGCATTAAATATGTCCTGGAGACACAACACACACACACAGAGGTCTGGGTTTACTGTCTGGTTCAGAATCAGATCTCATCCTGGTCACTGCACCAGATTCAGACTACAGAAGTAGCTTTTACCCCAGCTTTATCAAAACAGCAGGAAAACCCCCAAAACATGCAGGACAGCTGCTCTTATTGACCAACTATTGACACTTCTGACTTATATAATCACCAAGAGATGCCTTATGTTGGGTTTTAATATACAGGTGTAGTAGATAATCAGGCATCTATGGTTGGGTTGTATTGGTCTTTATTTGGTGTATTTCTTTCTAGCCTGTGTTCTCTGCACACTTTCTTTTTGCGCTCTTTTTAAAATCTTTTTTTTCTATCCTCTCCAGCAATACTATTCAAACTCCATAACAAACTTTTTTAACAACAAACAAAAGAAGAATTCCGATCTCAATTATCTGATATTTCAGTTGAACTCCCTTGGCCAAAGTGGCCAGTAGTTTGAGTGCAGCCCCTTCTCTCTCACCCCCTTGTCAGCCCTCCTCCTGAAAAGCCTCGTCTGAAAAGGCAGAGATGGAAACAGTCAAGCAGAATTTGCCATCCCTCCATTCCATCTCCCTGAAGGCGGTTCTTTGCTGCGGTGACAACATGGCTGAGGGTTTCCATGGTAACAGCACATATGTTGCAACCTCTATGGTTCCGGTTCTGATGTTATTACTAAAGACGTGTCATTGTTATTTTAAGACATGAGCTCTCAATTTGGGTTGTCCAAGAAAACTTTTCATGCTGGTAAGAAGCTGTGCTATACGCAAGTAATGGTGAATCTCCATGATACGAGACTTATTTACCACCAAGATCAACTGATAATCTTCTCAAAATTCATGATTATCAGTGAAATAACACTTCTAATCTAAATGCAGAGAGTCACCAGACAGGGCTGCCCTCTTTCTATCATTATTTGCAATTTTTATTGAACCTCTAGCAACGGCCATAAGAGAAAACACAGAAATGAAAGGAATTCTCATCAATATCAGATTACTCTATTAACTGGTCAAAAACCATGTTATGCCCATTAACTGTTACTTAAAAAAATATATCCAATACCATAATACAATCTGGAGACATTATATATTTAGGTATAAATATATCACCTTGATTAACAGGATTAACTAAATTAAATTATGATAAACTATTAAAAACAATAGAAAATTATTTCTAATTGATTGTGTTGATTGTGTGTGTCTATTGTGTGGGGATGGTGTGTGTAGGTTTGTGTATGTGTTTTTGTGTATGTGTGTGCCTAAGGTTGCTTATGTTGATGGGTATGCGCATGTGTGTGTGTCTAAGCTTTAGCCCCGCCCACTTCTGATGGGAATGGCTTTTTTTCCACACATAACGGCAGACCTCCTCAAGAGTTGATCCCAAACACTTGACACTGCTTGACAAATTGCCCAACCTGTTCATGATGTAGCAGCAAAAATTTGAAGTTTCTACACCAAATAGCGAATGATTGTCAGACGCCATGAAACAGAAAGCATCTGTAACTCATCTATTGAAAGATTGATCTTAACAAAATTTGTCATGGATGATGTCAGCAACGTGGATGGATAGCTCCCCATAAAAAACTTCAATCGATTAGCCCCACCCCCTATTGACTTAAAAGCATGAAATTTGGTACACAAGTGCAACTAGTCAAGACCCACAAAAAAGCCTATTGGACCTATAGGCTAATTTCATTGGATGGTCAGCCATTTTGAATTAAATGATAAGACTGCTTTTTTAGGGGCCTGAACATGCTCAAAAACTCTACAAATTTTGCGTGAGTGCTCGCGAAAAATTGTGCGAGAGCACCACCTTTTGTCAAGTTCCCATCATCAATCTGCATGTAACACATGTGTTAGGCCTATAATAAAGTCTCAATGACCTATGGTCTAAACAAAACAGGAAGGGGGACATTTTGGATCAAAGTTGCCATTTTGGCGTTTTGCTTACGTCGTATTTGAACTCGTCCTAGGACTTTTATCCCAGTACCACCAAAACTGCTCAGGATGCCTAGGAGGCATGTGTGATTAAAAGTTATTAAAAGCTTTTTCTTAAGTCATGGCAGGTGGGAGCGGCGGGGCCTCAAAGTTTGATGTCTGGCCATGAAAAACTAAAATGATATAACTCCCACACTGCTCCAAAAGTGATAGGTATGTTGCTAGTCCAACTGTGCATCATCTACAATGAGCAGGCCATAGCGCCCGCTCATTGTAGTCTCATTATACATCTGACTCATCCCACAGGCCAGAAGGTGTCAGTCCCAGAGTTCTCAAGACCTGCTCAAGACAACTATGTTTGATTCTCCTCCACTTGTTCAGCACCAGTCTGAGTCAGAAAATAATCGATCCAGTGATTTCGAAAACATCCTGCCTTGTTTCAGCTAAAAAATCACAACCAACTGAACCAAATGACTAGAAAACTTGAACTTGACTCTGGGAATAATAAAGTGTTGTCTTTCTTTCATTAATAAATGAATTAATTCTTTCTTGCTTTCTCTTTCTTTAATTCATTAAATAATAATCTCTGTATAATTGCTCTTTCGTTTATTGATTGTATTTACTTATATTTACAAAATCATTTTAATTATTATTTTATTGGAATTTTTCCACATTCATCTATATATTATTTTGTTTGACTTATTTTTCAATAAATTCCACAATTATTTAAATTTTTATTTATTAGTTTTTTTGCTTTTGTCTATTCATTTTTGCACCTAATTTCCTGCTTTTATTTCAGATTTATTGTGTTTTTGTGGTTCTCTTTTCATTACGGACCACAAGGAACATAGAAAGTAGTTGACCTGACCTCTGCTACCTACAGAACCTCTGTCCACCTTTGAGACAAAAGTGTGTCAGCTGATGAATTTAAGATAGCACTGCACAGCATAGCAACAGCACATGTCTGGTCCAGCAGGTCAGTGCTGAGGAACAGCTGTTTGTGTGTGTTACCTGGTCTGCCAAAGAGGTTGACAGCATGCTCATTAGTTCCCTTTCTGCAGTCAGCCTCCACATCTGCTCCCATCTGAGCTTGCGAAGTCGATCCAGGAGAAGCAAAATAACCCCTGGAAAGACAGTGGCAGGGATTTGGTAGCAGAAGAAACAGTCTATTCACCTGGTAAAGATGATAAAATCCAACACTAAAGCTCTGAAATGGTTTTCTCTGATAAATCTAAAGATGTCAAATTTTCCCCTCCAACTTCAACTGAAAGCTTCTTCTCTCTAATGTTTAATAATAAAATATTAACAAAAAGAAAAGAAAACATCGTTCTGGCTGCTCCAGACAAGATGAAGTAGCCAGTTTTTTTGGAAGGGCAGACAATGAGAATTATTTTTCCAGTAAGAGCAAACAAATCCATCGTTCACATCTTGCTGTGAGTCGTCTGTTGTCATGGCCAAGCAGCAAAGGAACCACAGCTGAATTGAAGGCTTTCTGTAGCATTACCGTTTTGACGATAAGCAACATATTTCTATTTGTCTATGCCTGTCTATGTCTGACAACAAATACACACACACAGATTTAGGGCTGCTCCAGACGCATACTGAGGAGAAGGCAGGTTAGATAGAGGTTGATTCCACAGTAGGGGTGTGCCAAAAAAAAAAAATCGATTCACATAAGAATCGCGATTCTCATTTGGTAAGATTCAGAATCGATTTGAAATTTCCCAAAATCGATTTTAAAATATATTTAAAACAAATAAACAAAAAAACCCTGTTGGCTATCTGTTTGTCTTTTGTAAATAAGCGGACGTGACTTCACCAAATAGCCGGATCTGTACGCAGCATGCGGAGAAAATAACAAAACAAAGATGGAGGAAAAGGAGATACATACGGCGCCGCCTTCGCTAAAGGCTCAAATTTGGCAACATTTCGGCTTTAACCAGATTCCCAGAAAAACGGAGCTGGACATGACGCACACCGTGTGCAGGCATTGCAGAACTAAAGTACTTTGGCAACACAACAAATGCACGGGCTCATATTACCAGGAACCATCCAGAGATGAAGGACATGGCCCAGAGTCAGCCGCCACTTGCAGACCAACGCACACTCCACTACTTCACGAAGCTTCCTCCTGGCTCGGAGCGGGCTAAAAAAATAACT
>JBAMHX010000125.1:0-15942 GCA_037177515.1 Pseudomugil tenellus | reverse complement strand
AGTGAAAAGAGAAGAGGGCCAAGTACTGAACCCTGAGGAACCCCTGTGTTCAACAAATGAGATTTGGACACTTCACCACACTTCACTCATTAATAGTCAGGGTTCCTTTCATGCGTTTAAATACAGGAACTTTTATTTCTTGGTTCCTAAAGAAGTCTCACCTCTCATCTAAAAGGTTCCCTATCAGATATTGGTAGATGTGTGGTTTTTGGTTAGTCTAGACCTCACTACTTCATCTGACACAATCAGCCATACCATGTTATTAGACCAATGGACCAAATCCTACTTGAAACACTAGACTGCCTCCTCTCAGATTTGCTAAAAACAAAAGGATGACATGGAATTCTCCAAGCCTCAATTTAGCCTCTCTGTTGTTTAACATTTACATTTTTGTGTTAGCTCATAGAAACAAACAAAAAATATGAATAAGATTATGCCTTCTTTTTTACTAAAGTACAATGGACACTTTTTCCGCATATATGGTCTCCAGGCATGAAGTATGGGTGACATGATGTTGTTTTATTGGTTTATTGTTCACTTTAAAGAATTATGTAAACCAACTATGGCACAATCATCATCATCATGTGAACAGTGACATAGTCGTCGCATTCTGAAACGCACCTGGTAGAACAGGGTATGAGGCAGAAAGCTCAGTTTCCAGAATGCTTCTGTGTTCAGTAGAACCGTGGAGTTAGAAGTCCATTTAGCTTTATTCAGACTCTTACAATTAAGCAGAAAGCAATATGTGATGTGTACAACACTCATTCTTGCTATATCCACAGCTCCTTGTCCTCGTGTGAAGACAACAGGAATACAGTTTTTAGCAGCGGGTTTGGACACTCCTGTTGGTGATGTTAAAACCTCTTTCATGATGGAGGCCATGGAGATAGAAACTGACACATTTCCAGGAGAACAAGATGAAACAAACCCTTACAAAAGTAAGTAATAGATAGTATAATATTAAAAACAAAGATTTCCAAGTCTAAAATAAAGTGTCAAACTGTGTTTTGTAATTACCACAATTCTTTATTTCCACAGGGGAAAACCTGGACATCATCCTGAAGGATCTAGGGTTTTACCAGTACTACAGAAATAAACTGCCACTCAGTAAGATACTTGAGATTGATGCAAAGTCCATCAGTGATGATCCGGTCAAGTGTAAACCTGACATTCCTTGGTATTTTCTAAAGAAACTAATGATGGTTAATGTGACAGCTAGGAATGTGAAATCAGTCTGTGAGTCAAACTATGACAAGCCATCAGAGAGTACAGAGTTAGATTTTGATGAACTTTTTAGCAGTTTGAAATTAGCTGACAATATAAACCCTCTCGACTTGATCACAGCTCTCTTTCTCTGTTCTGATGGTTTTGTACAACAAGAAATGGAACTAAAAATGTCAATGTGCCAGTTCTCTGTACCTCTGTTGCTTCCCAACTGTGACACAACACAGTGCACACTCATGCTGTGGGCAATGAGAGACATTGTCAAAAAGTACAGACCTCAACATCTGTTGGAATCCAAAGGCTTCATTGAGGAAAGAATTGTTCACTCTAAACTTCCAATGGTCTCTTTTGTGAGACTGGGAAAATGCTCCTTATCCAAGTCAGAGACCCTCAATAAGCTTCTGAGCAGTTCTCAGCAGTACCATAACACCTTTGTTCATCGCAACATGGAGTGTGGCGACAGTCCAAGAAAGATATCCAATGGACTGACTGAAATTACCTGGTACCTTCCATGTGGAACCAAAAACATGGACATTTTTGTTGAACCAATCGCTGTAGCCAACCTTCATGGTAACATTGCTTTCTTTGAAACACAATTCTCCTTTCTGTGTCAGACATCAGAGGCAGTTTTTGTGTTCTTTGATAATCTTGATCAATGTGAGCTGCTAATGAATAAAAGCTACAAAGCAAAGATCTATTTAATTGGCAGCCATTTGAGCAAGAACGAAAAAACCTTTAGGGCTCTAAAACCTTTAGCGGCCAGCTTGCACTTGACTAAAAACAACGTCATTATGAGACCCAAGGAGAAAAATGATGCAGACTTTGTTAAAGATTTGAAGGAAGCTGTCAGTGATGTAGTTAAGAACTCAAAAATGAAGATGTCAGTAGAGCAGATGGCTGCCATTGCTCGTGAACTGGGAATCTTGGTTGATGAAGACTCTCCAGAGTGCCAGATGGGAAAGAAAAAAGCAGATGCTATCACAGAAAACATTGGAGATATCTACAGATACAAAGAAAAGCAGCTTCCTTTACAAGGAAAGATATGGAAAGATTTGACTAGCTTGGAGAAGGAGGAATTTCGACTCCGAAAAGCTGGATCTGAAAACATAGAGCAGTACAAAGATGATCTCCGGAGACAGAAAAACGAATTGAGGAAAAAGCAAAACTCCTATGACATGTCGGCAGCTATGAGTTGCTTTATCAATGCCTTATCCAGCCCAACAACAGAGAGGTGCTATTTCCTGAAATGGATGCGAATGAACCTCGATAATGTGTCTCGTACAAAACTCTCTGTACTCAGAGAGTTGTACAAAGAAAAATGCAACAACTCGATGAACAAAGCAGAGATAAAGGCAATTGACATACAACTTTCAAACAGCTCCCTGGGGACTGAACACTTCTTCCGTGAAATGGGTCAGCTCTATGAAGCCTCAGTTTCCCTCCCAAAAGCAGAGCTATCACGAGAACAGTTGCAGCATCTGCCTGAACTGTGTGCAAAAATGTTGCTTGATGGTTTTCCTCTTGAGCTTGTTGATGGAGATGCCTCCAACATACCTCTCAGATGGGTGAGCGATGTTCTCTCTAAGCTTAATGAGATGATGTCTCCAAAGAACAAGATAATGGTGGTCACGGTGCTGGGAGTTCAGAGCACAGGAAAGTCCACTCTCCTCAATACCATGTTTGGAGTTCAGTTTGCAGTCAGCAGTGGTCGATGCACTCGAGGTGCCTTCATGCTGCTCATCAAAGTCAATGAAGATGTCAAAAAAGTTCTCAACTGTGACTTCATGGTAATTCTGGACACTGAGGGCCTAAAGTCACCAGAGCTTGCACAGCTGGACAACAGCTATGAACATGACAATGAACTTGCTACGCTTGTTGTAGGTCTTAGTGACATCACAATTATCAATATTGCGATGGAGAATTCCACAGAAATGAAGGACATACTGCAGATAGTGGTGCATGCTTTCCTCAGGATGAAGGAGGTGGGCAAAAAGCCTAAATGTCAATTTGTTCACCAGAACGTTTCTGATGTTTCAGCACATGACAAGAACATGCGAGACAGGAAACTGCTCTTGCAACAGTTGGATGAGATGACTCAGGCAGCAGCCAGAATGGAAAAGAAAGAGAAGAACAAGAGCTTTACTGATGTGATGGTTTACAATCCAGACACTGGGAACTGCTATGTTCCTGGACTCTGGAATGGAAACCCACCAATGGCACCAGTTAATGCTGGATACAGCGAGGCTGTCTATGAGCTCAAGAAAAATCTCATCCATGTCCTGGGCGATAATGAAGTATCTGCTCAAACCATTTTGGACTTTAAAAAGTGGATGACCAGTCTGTGGAATGCTGTGAAACATGAAAACTTCATCTTCAGCTTCAAAAACAGCCTTGTGGCCGAGGCGTACTCAAGACTCTGCACAGAGTTCAACAGGTGGGAGCGAGAGTTCAGAAAAGGAATGTTCACCTGGGTCACCAAAGCAGAAACAAGAATTTCTAATTATGGAATTGATGCTGAATCTCAAAGATCTGACATGACAGGATTTCTTACCACACTGCAAAATGAAGCCCTGACAGAGTTGTCTAAATGGGAGACGAAGCTCCTCCAAAATTTGAAGGATTACTTCAAACAAACAGAGGGCCACGTTTATCTGGTGGAAGGATACAGAGAGGAATTCTCAAACAGTGCAAAGAACCTTCGACAAGAAATGCAAAGGTCCGTATTCAGCCAGCTCATGGCAGCGGCCGACATCAAACGGGGAATGAATGAACTTGAGAGGATCAAGGAAAATCAAACAAAGGAAGTAGAAAAAGCAGTGTTTGAGTTAATTGCCAAGTGTCGGAAGAAAAATGTGCAGATGACAGACGCAGAGCTAGACAAAGAATTTGACTCTATGTGGAAGCAAATACTGACAAAACTCTCTTTCTCTGAACAACAGCCCAACGATATTTACAACAGCGTGTCCTACTCTCTCAGAAATAATCTGTCACCTAAAGGGAGTCGTGCATGTGAACTGCTGAGTGAAAAAAGCCTGAAAAGTTGCGGTTCTGGATGCTTCAGATACACAGTTGAGGGATGGTTTAACAAATTAAAAAACCAAATGAAAAAGGCTTTGAACATTGAAGATCATGTCAAGGAAGTGCATAAAATGGCTGATAGCATCATATATGCCTGCAGGCTGTATGTTAAGGAGAAGATAGACAAAAAAACCAATTACCATGACACTTACATCCGAGACATCCTTCATATCATTGACGAAAGGCTGCAGAAGAACAACAACGTGGCCACAGACATCGACTTTGAGGTTTCTCTAAAACTGTACATCTGTGGATTTGCTGCCAGAGACTTTCAGATAATGCACGAAGACTTTGTACAGGCAAATGATCCCTACAGATGTCTGATGAAGGACAAGAACAAGTTTTGTGCAGATTTCAAAGATGTGTTCCACAAACGAGACCAGTGCCAGAAAAAGGCTAAAGAATTCACAGAAAACTACCTGAAGCCGGCTGTTCAAGGCTACATCAACCGTTACCTGGGTGAAGACGTCATTGATGAAATGTTGAAAAAGGAGCAGTTCAGCACACGTATGTCATTCCAGTATGCAATTTTACTGGATCTGCTTTTGAAGGATGACTTCAACACCTTTCTGAGCTATGTTTCCTCCTATGAGGAGTATGTGAAAACATGGATTCTGGCACAGATATTTCAGCAGTTCCCAGATGCAAATTCAAAGTATCACTTTGAAGACAGACGTCTTAAAACAAGCATTGGTAACATCAACAAGGCTATAAACAAGGCTAAAAAGAGCTGCAACCTGCAGATGTTTGTGAAAGAAATGTGCAGAGAGCTTCATGATAAGCTTTCAATTTCCTGGGATGCTCATAGTGCATTTATGATCTTGAACCAAGCAGGCCAGGAACAGTTTGCTCAGTGGCTCACACAGTCTGTGAAGGAAATGGAAGACAACCTTAGGGAGACGTTTAAAAGGACAACATTTCAAATGATACTAAAGAAGCTCCATGTGAAACCCCAGGATGAGATGTTCAGAAGACTGATTGGTTGTGGCAAGCAGTGTCCATTCTGTGGAGCTCCTTGTGAAGCAGGAGGAAATGCCCACAAGGATCACTTTGCATCGCTGCATCAGCCGGAGGGTCTGGGGAGATGTAGGTGGGATAAATCACAAAAGCTTGTCACCGAGATATGCACTACTCTTGTGAGCAGTGACGTTTCATTTCGCAGCAGTGCAACAAACAATCAGTGGCATCCGTACAAGCGCTACAGGGAAATTCATCCAGACTGGGACATCCGTCCAGACGGGAGCTATCAGGCATCCGACTTCTGGAAATATGTGATGACAAGGTACAACGAAACCTTTGCAAACACATATGGTGCATTGCCAGCTGATATTCCGAGTTGTTGGAACAACATCACAGATAAACAAGCAAAGGCAAGCCTTAAAGAATCATTCGGCAAGAACTGAGTCTTCCCCCTTAGTTCACACGGGTTAAACATTTAGTTATCATGACATTATGAAGACATTTAAACCCACTTTAACTGCCTTTTAGACCACCCTATAGGCTGCTTCCTCAGCTATTTCAGGTCATGATCACTGTGTGCAGATCAGTGATCTCTCACCAAGTCTTTTGAATATAACTTAAGGTGTCCCACTAGGCTCAGTTTTGGGCACAACTCATTTATGATCTGCATTAGAATCACTAATCAATAGCAGAAAATCCCTGATGCATCTTCCCATCTTAAAGCTGGCAGTTATTTCTTGCTGTGCAGCTATTGTTGCCATGGTTCCTGAATATCTCCAATTTGCTTGTGACAGTTGTTTAACCTGAACCTGTGTTCTATGGCACTCATTAAAGCTACATAGACCATCCGTGTCGGTGAAAAACTGACCTTTAATCTTAGTTTATTTCTTTTGGAAGTGATCTTGTTTATGTTGAATCTACTGACATTGTCTTGAGGAATGGCTTTTGCCAGTTCCGTATACACGATGGAGGATTTAACCTCTCACTCTTGCAAGCAATAAAATCTTTTATTTCTTTACCTACTAATATGTTTGGGTAGTATTGGTATTTTTGTTGTAGTCACACTTTGTTTTGAATAAATTAAAGTAGTATTATGATGTTTTTTTTCTGAAATTGTGCTGAAAATGTGACATTTTCTTAGATATTTACAGATATTTCAGAAAGATTAAAGGTTGTTTGGGCTGTCATGAAAGTAAGATATATTTTGATTTAATCTCTGCTTTCTGGGATGATGTGTTTTTTTGTTTGTTTGTTTTTTTTCCCATATGTGATTGTCACAAACATGATGACTGAGCTGGTCAAGCTTTCAAAAATGCATCAGCTTCTCTCATTTATTCAGAAATAGCAGCATTATATAAACTTTAAGCTGACTGTAGCGCTACAACTAAACGTGAAGACCAAGATCAAACACTTGTTATGGAGTAAAGCTGAACGTGCATGAGAGTGCACGTGTGTCGTTGCAACTGTTTGTCCTGACTGATCTGCAAAAAGTGATTCTTGACTGAAAATTATCAAAATAAATATGAAATGAATAAAATCCTTATTTCTTGCAGATTCATTCTATCATGTCCTACACCATTTAATCCACCTCAGGGTTGGTGGGGGTGGATGGAGGGGGTTTGCCAATAAGACTTTCTAGTTTTGTTAATTAAATCAAACCCACTATCTCTACATCTAATTGGTCTTCGTGCACTTCACCCTCTCGTTTGAGACAATTTTTGAGTCTCTCTTCAGCAGATGGTGTTTTCTCTGGGAACAACAGGGACAACCTGTCCTGTCTCAGTCTGTTCACACTGACAGAAGTGTTACTCACACATTTTCTTTCCCTTTGATAACAACCTGATAAATGACTGATCTTTTATTTTCAGATAACCAAACAATATTTTAAGTATTTACATTGTGACAAAACAGGCAGGAAGACTTTTATTTATAAAATAGAAAGCACCTACTTTATCAATAAGCTTATTTCTTAGTTAGAGACTGCCTTAAAGCTGGATCAGAAATATGTCTCGATCCTTCTCGCCTTGGTTCTGATGCCTATGATGCTTGGGAAATAAATAAAGAATTTATAGCCCATATGTATTGTTGTCTTATGTTTTATATTTGTTTAGAGAGAGAAGGAGAGATGTGTGTATGTATGTGTCTGTGCACCTGATATGCGCTGCTTAACAATTCTATAGATCTGAACACGCAGTCTGTTTCAGAACGCTGTTGTGTATCAATCATGAGATCAATATATTTTTAATTTCTACAATTTATACTTTAATTGTTATTTGCTTTTCATTTATTTATTGTTTAAATTTTAAATCATGTTCTTGTTTTAATGTTTTACTGTTTCTGTAAAGCACTTTGAATCACCGTGTGTTACTGTACAAATGTTCCCTGCCTACATATTTGTAATACTTTATACAAACCAAGTGCCACTTAGAAAATAATCATATGTTGGCAAAGGCGATTGCATCTGGGAATGAAACATGTGCACAACACACTAACAGAATCAATCACTATTGTTCGCGAGCCGAACTGGCTCGATAGGCCGATATGCTCCGATTGAACACAGAGGCGGTAGCGAGCACTCGAAAGGAGCCAATGGGCTGATAGGCGGCGCTCGAGACCTCGAGCCGATAGGCTTGGCTTGAGCACACAAGCACGTGACAAGGAGGTGTTACGAGCAATGTTCCAAAATACATTCCTGTTCAAAACATCAAAAGTCACGTGACCGAGAAGTAGGTCAAACCGAGGCCTTGTCACCAATCTGTGTCTAACACACACCTGTAACCGAGCAGCACCTGCTGCACGCGGGGACATGGAGGGGGTTGGACCTGTCAATCACTCAATGACTTAAAAGGTGTTTGAACCATCAGCAGATCAGATGTTTTTTAGGAGAATCATGTAACCCATATTATATTATGGCAAATGGTGTTCACCTATTTAGTACTTTTACTTTTCATATATATATATATATATATATATATATATACACACACACAATTGCATTGACAGATATCAGAGTGTCACACATATTTAGATCCAGATCATGAGGCACAGCCAGCGTATCGCAGCGCGCTTTTCAAAACCTCCTGATGGAGTTTAAACCTCAGTGTACTCTATTCTACTTAGAGACCAAAATACAATGAAACATTTCTCTGGAAAGAGTTTAGAAAAGTTTTCCTCTGTTTTATTAACGGGAAGTGGATTACGAGGATCAGTCCTGAGTCATTTAGTTTCTGCTTAGATTTTACATAATAATCAGAGAGAATATTTTTCCTGTATCTATAGAGCCACAACGACAGATAAGACACATCTTATTAATCTAAATCCTATTCAACCAAATTAGGATCAAGAAAGATTCATCTTTCATATGCTCACTAAAAGATTAAGGCGTTTTTAAGACACAAACGTGACGTCATACTGGGCCGATTCGTTTCTCCATCTAGGACCAGTTATAGTAGATAAAGTAGAAAATATTTATTATTTCCAAACTGGACCATGCTAAAGTTCTTGCAGTAAAATTGATGCCACAATAATTTGATTCTGCAATGGCAACCTCTGTCCAGTAGAGGCCGCCAGAGGGTTACCCAGCAGGCCAAGAGGCCTCCACAGCCTGGACCTTCACTGTAGGCAGGAAAGTTTTTATTTGGATTCCATCAGATGAATAAATAATTGTAAACCTACGTATGAATCTATGTGTGAAATCCAGGGAGTGTCTGGAAACTCTGGAACAGCTTTGAGTTACTTCATTGCTTTTTAAAAACTTGTCTGACATCCAAGGAAACAGAATGATGGTCTGTGAGGAAATTTCTTTTGCCAAGTCGATTATGTCAGACGGCAGGTACCTGAATTTGTAAGTACGAATTTGAAGTTTCAACTGGTTTAACCATCTTACTGTGTGTTGTATTTTTATTTACTGCTGCTGATCTTGGACCAGGACTCCCTTTAAAAGACATTTTTCACTTCAATGGGATGTTTTTTCCCAGTTAAATAAAGACTAAATAATAAATACATTTATCTCATGCTATTTTGCAGAAGGAAGAGTTATTGCTGACTGGACTGTTTACAAACTCTGACAGAGATTACACTGAAAGTTCTGAACCGAAAAAGAAAAAGAGAAAAAATATCTGACAGCTGGATGATCAGATAAAACCTGGTTTCAGCCTTTAGAATTCACGAGGCTGGTGCTTCCTCCTCATCAGAAAGTAACGCCTGTTTCACACACTGGTTGGCAACATATACAGCATAATGTTGTTCTGGCATTTGCATGATCAGAAGCAACATGCATCCTGTGGGGGGGGGGGGGGGAGGGGGGGTGGGGGCAAGCAAATAAAAAGGAACCATTACATGTGATTTGCATTTGACATCATCTCTGTCCACGCATGTGCCTGAAACAAGCAGGTCATGATTAATTAGGTTGTTTTATTTTCATATTCATCACAGCTCTGCTAACAAACATCAAACCATCTCTACGAAGTCACGAGTTAAAGACAAGCAGCTGTGTGTCACATGTTTAATCTACACCAGAAAAACAGCTCTACATCCATATCTGTTCCATGTTCAGTCCAGATTGTTCCTGATGGATTAAGTTAGTTTGAAAATATATTTATTCACCTATTTAAGCTTTTTAAAACAAAATGTCAAGATGAATTATTTCTGATTGTCAAAGTTTTACCACTCAGCAGATGTTGCAGTAGTAAAACTGTTCAGGTGATCACTGTGGGTGCAATTAAGATGCTATTTAAATAAATATGGACACCAATAGCAATAGAAACATGTATGCAAAGGTTTTATTTTTCCACAAAATAGAATGAGATGCATCCAGTTTACTCTCTTGAATGATAAATGATTGTATAGAAAGTTTTTATGATGACACAAAAACACAAAGAATTCTTGACAAAAAGCTAAAAATATATGTATCACCTCTGAAATGAACATCAACTTGGACGCATGTGTTCTTTACCCCACTGCATTTTATTTTTCTGGATTAGCATTTAAACTTTACAAGAAGATTAACTCTAAAAAGATGTTTGTTGTCATGGATACACAGTAAAATAAATGAAAAGAACGAAACAATAACACCTGCATATTAACCCGTTTGCGAATTTAAACTTAGCACAACTTCACAAGTTTAAAACGAAGGTGGTCCTTCCTCCTCCTCCCTCTCTGCTGTGCTTCAGCATTCTTCCTCTCTGAAGAGGACATCGTGCTTCACAATAACTTCCATACCAGACAACTTACAACATAAATAGCACTAATTAGTTCTGATTGGTTGTTTTACGAATGAACTTAGAAGCACATCAATGTCAAAAGAAACAGATTTCCATGCAGCTCATGAAGATGAACTAAAGATGTTACCAAGCGCCCAAAGAGAAGGATTCGTTGAAAGGCCGTCCTAAAGAGTTTTTCCTAATTCTATGATCCCAGTTTGTGCCGAGTAGGAGCGTAAATGGTTTCCACTGTGCCAGAGTGGTGGGCTAACCAGTTGGAGCTGTCTGCTGGTTGCTGGAACCAGTGCTTTGAGGAACCATGATTGAGGTTTTTCATTTAGTGCTTTGTGTGCAGCCAGACAGTTTCCCTGCACGATGCAGATGCAGCAAAGGTAGCGCTATGGAACACGGCACACAGAACCACGGTGCTGATAATATGATCTCACATTTGGTTTTATCAGACATCAGCAGAAACAAATACAGAGAATTAAATATCAGAATCCAAAATACAGTGAAGAAGAGAGTGGTAAATATGGTTAAGATGGTGATGAAGGCTCTCCTTTTGGTCTTGTCTACCTTATCCCTGCCTGATTGTCCCGGACCTGGACGCCAAAGAACACAGAGTGCTGAAATGCTGCAAAAACAGATAATTATGGCAGCGGAGGACACGAGAACAAACAATGTGATGAAAACAGGAGCCTCATTGGTACCATTTAGTAAACTCATGCATGAAAACAAAAGCAGCCAAACGCAGCAAATAATGATGTTTCTGATCCGTTTCCCGTTCTTACTCTTCAGATTCAGATATGTGAGAGGGCGAACAACGGCCAGATAATGCTCCACACAGGTCAGCGTGTGAAACTGTAACTTCACCACCCAGGTGATGCAGAACAGCCACGACCCAAGGTAGACGAATTGTAGGACAGGGATGTACGCACCAACAGAACAAATGATCGATCCCGACATTTCTATCAACCCCATGACAACCATGTTGTAGGTGAAGAGGTCAGACTGACTGGAGGCGAAACAGCATTTGTCCGATTGTTGAAACCCCAAGTAGAGGAAGATGATGGCGAAAGGGACGATGTGGAGAGCGCAGGTGATGCTGAAGGCTGTGAGGAGGTGGGGGGTTGCTGTAAACAAAAGGCAACTGAGAATAAAAGCCTCAGTGGAGAAGTTGGATGGAGAGAAGTCTGTAAAAACCCGAACGTCAGCAACCGCAGAGAAATTGACAGGCATGTTTTCTTATACGGAGCTCTGAAAAAGAAAAGAAAGTTATAAATCACATCAGTAGTATACTGTAAACACATCACATGTCATATAAAATGCTTGCTACAGGTCTTAAAGTTTTCAGCACAGGGGCAGAAAATGGCTGAAAAAGATGCAGATGGGAGAACATCTAGCAAGTAATTTAGTGATATCAGGTCTATAACACGATCGGCTATAAAGACAGATGTCCTACAGTGGCAGAGCCCCCCAGAAGGAAAGACAGCATTCATCTTTCACCATTTTTGGTACAATAGAGACCACATTGTACTTTACAGCTTACTGTTTCTCTGGAAACACTGTTAAATAAAGTTGTGATTACAAAATGGCTTGAAAAGCTTTTCTTAAGAAAGGGACTGAGAAATGTCTTCAGCATAATTTACAACCCAAGTTTTAGAAAAAGGATACGTTAAAACGAATATTTGTAAACTCACCTTTTCAGCAGTGGATCCTTCTGATGCGTTAGTGTTTGAAGAGTCGGCTGCAGCAGGACTGTTGGGTCAATTTAGATGCAAAACTAATGCAGATTTTCACGGTAAATTAAATATTTGTTAATGTTTTTCTGTGACAGGGTTAAATGAGGCTGAAGGGTTTGGACACAAAGCTTGACACTGACAATGAAACACATTTTACATTATTTATCTTTATTATATTTGCTGCATGGATAAACATCTGCATAAATATTATGTGACCAAAATATCAGCATATACAAATTCACTGCTTTCACTTAAAACATATGAATATACACCATACAAGTAGGTTTGTCCTTGACTTGGACGCCATTAGATTTGAATACTGAAGTCAAATTTAATGGTTCTTCAGCATGTTAAAGGCCCATTTGTGCCAGATGCAGGTGACAGATATGCTGATGTATAGACAGCTTCATCTGTCTCCTGCACTTGTCCTGTGTGTCATTTCTTCCTTTTTAAAGAGGTTAAGCTACCTGCCACTTCATGCAGAAAACAGAACAATACCACTCGAACACACAGGGAGCAGTGTGGAGCTGTATAGCTGAACTACCACCAAAACGAACAAACCAGAACAGAAGAGAAGACTACGTAGGCTAAGAAGTATTCCAAGTAGTCTGCATACTTCAAAATGCACCTGCCATTTGGAATGAGACAGTTAGTATAAGAGTATCACAAATGTGCTTCAGACATCCATTCCCGAGCAAATTCATATGTTGTTTTTCCAATTAATGATCCCAACAGTTCACAAAAACACAAAGATATATAAATAATATACAGAAAACTGCCCCAGTACTTTGAATTATATATTATATATTTATTTTTCAATTAAATTTGTGTCTAAGCTATAACATCAACGTCAGTGAAAAATAATCCTGGTCAGATGCATGTAAAAAAATTTATTTGTGGTCACAATACACAGTGCTGCTGCCGTCCAAGCTTGTCTGGTGCAACAAATATTTGCTTATATGCATAAAAGAACGTCCCCTCCAGCACTCAACTGATGCTAATTCTTTCCTATCTGGCGTGCAATGACTTCTGGGTGATCGGAGACCGCGAAGGACACAGCATGAACACGTTTTAAGCTCATTCGGCCCCAAATGAAGCACACTTTTGAAGTGTGGATCCTAAGTAGACTTCGATTGGGGAAAGTACTTGGCGCGCTAGTATGATGTATGTGGTTGATGAATTTATATTTCAAAGTATCCAGACACTGAATTGAGACACAGCTGTACATTACAGCAACCAACCATTGCGAAACCAGAGAACTCTACTCAGCATTCCCCCTAGTGCATGAACTGATATATAATGAGGTTTGAAATCACATCGTCATGAGGGAGCAGAAATCAGTCTTTAGGCCTTATTTATTCTCCTTTAAGCTTTTCTGTAACACACTGCTTCCACAAACACTGAAAAATGAAGGACAGAAATGGGACAAAAGGCTCAGTCACAATGAATATGCACATTGATCCTAAATAAGTCCTCAGCTCGTCTCGCCTTGGGGTCCCTCCTGATGAGCTGGCAGATGTGATTAGGAGAAGGAAATTTGGGCTTCTCTTTTTAGACTGCTACACTACCTGGACTCACTTAATGATCTTTAAACTCTTCTAGTAGCATGAGGAGTACACACTTATTATTAGCCTGGATACATAATTTTATAAAAGCAGTCTAAGACATGTGTATGATCTATGATAGAGACAGATGCAAAGACTTTCATCTGTCCTGGGTCCTTTGGATGAGTAATTTGGTCTCATCCACTGTCACTGTTCAAACTGGAAGGTTAGCTTTAATCGCTGCACTGCCCTCTGGTGGATGTAATATCTAGTAACCATGGCAACATGTGCATGAACATGTTAGAGCAGTGTTGTTCTAAACCTGTTCATGTATTTAAAGGGTGCATAGATGAGCCTTGGAGAGCAGTAACATTTACAGAAGCTGGTACCAACTGGACCCTAACATACACAATGCCATCCCATATACAACCAGATGCACGATTTTAGTAAGAGGCAATAAATTCCTACATATTTAATGAAATAGAACTGTCACTGAAGGTCTACTCTAGACCTTTACCATCTAAAAAAGATGCTTTCTTAGTTTCTAATCTTGTCTGTACTCATGATTACAGCAGAAACAAACCAGTTTTTCTGCTCTGTGTAGATACAGCAGAGGTGAAACCAGACTGGAGGGAAAGTTCAAGAAGCCAATACTTGATGCCAAGAGACAACTGACAGTTTTATCCAGCAAAGTCGACTCCCGCAAACTATTAACAATTAGAAGCCCTACAAACCACAACCACAGTACGCTTGAAATGGCAGTAATGGTGTAGAAAGCTTTTTGCTTTGACTGGTCAACGCGATCCTTGTCCCGGCCGCCTTCCCCTGGTCCTGGACGAATCAGAACAAAGAGAACAGACAGAGTGCAATATGATATAACTACTAAAATAAAACACAAAAGGGAGAATGTAGAGATCATGACAACATCGTTTGTATAATCTAGTTGAACACCAATCAGTCCGAAGGTCAGCAGCCAAACACAGCCGATGCTGATGTTCCGAATCCGGACCCCACGGGCATTTTTCAGCCCCCTGTAGGTGATGGGGTGCAGAACAGCCAGGTATCGCTCTATACACGTCAGGAGGTTGAAAAGCAGTTCTCCAAAGATAGTAAAGGAAAGAGCAGACATTCCTATCATAATCACCACAAAGTTGTTACTGTACAGGCCACAGATATAGCAGAGCATCCCAAAGCCCCAGAACATCTCCATGGCAGCCAGGTGGTAAGTGAAGACGTCCGAGTGGCTCGATGTGCTGAAGGAGCGTCGCTGCCGCCATCGCTGGTAAGCCATGTGGAGGATGAAGGTGGAGAGAGGGAGGATGAGGATGGATTTCACTGACCAGATGCCAATTAAGATGAATTTGGAAGATTTGGAGGTGGAGCAGTAAGAGTCCAGATTATTTGAGGTGAAAGAAGAATTGGATGACATGACTGATCTGAGGAGAAACAGGAACATCATATTTCAATAAGAGTCAAGAAATATCCAGACTACTTTCAGCTTCTGCAAAATATACTGTATTTACAAAAATATCCTTGGAGCAACATACATTTTCCTAAAAATCCTTTGTCTGCTTTGTTTTAGTCCTAGTCCCTTTCAGGCCTTATGACCACCCATCTTAATTAAAAACCAATATAAAACAAGAAGTTGCAAATATGAGCCAAGTAATCCACAAGATTGTGGTGGAATATGCTGGCTGTACCTGCTGCTTACCTGCTAAGACCACAATATATTACTCCCATGACTGGAGAGCTGGGTGGGCCTCTCTTGCACTGCAATAAATGAATTCAAAACGTTCTTAGAGAACAGAAAGTTCTCCAAGTACGTTCTCAGATCTGAGCAAACAAGAATTACATGTAGAGTTCCTCAAGGTTCCATCCTGGGACCTTTTCTGTTTGACATCTACATGCTTCCACTGGGACACAGAATAACAACATTAGTCACTATGGCTACGCAGATGACACACAGATCTTCATTACAATGTCACCAGGAGATCGAGGTTCTGTACAGGATGTTAGTAAATGCATTGAGGATAATAATGACTGGATGTGTTTAAACTTTCTTCAGCTAAACAAAAACCAAACTGAGGTGATTGTTTTTATAGCCAAAGAGAAACAATTAGAGGTCGTCACAGAATTTCACTCTATACACCTAAAAACCACCAATCAGGCCAGAAATCTGGGTGTAGTGATGGA
>JBAMHX010000041.1:0-16605 GCA_037177515.1 Pseudomugil tenellus | reverse complement strand
CGTGAATATGTGGGGTCGAGTGCAATTAGATGCGAGGGAAGTGGGCCTCGTTGAGTCATAAGGAATATATAGAGGGAGTATCCTGCTGTAATTAGGGTCCCTGCCCCTGTAAGAATAAGTGTTCATCAGGATCAGTTAAAGAGGGAGGTTAAAATTATTAGTTCCCCCATTAGATTGGGTAGAGGGGGTAGGGCAAGATTTGCAAGACTTGAAATGAACCATCAAGAGGTTATTAGAGGTAAAACTATTTGTAGGCCTCGTGCGAGAATTATTGTTCGGCTATGTGTCCGTTCATAATTTGTATTTGCCAGGCAAAAGAGTGCGGAGGATGTAAGACCGTGTGCAATTATAAGGATTAATGCCCCTGTGAAGCCTCAAGGTGTCTGGATAAGAATCCCGGCTGCCACTAAGCCCATATGGCTTACAGAGGAGTACGCGATCAAAGACTTTAGGTCAGTTTGTCGGAGACAGATAGATCCTGTCATGATTACCCCCCATAGGGCTAAAATAATAAAGGGGTAGCTAAGTTGCTTAGTAAGGGGTTCTAATATAATTATTAACCGCATTATACCGTAACCCCCAAGTTTGAGTAGGACGGCTGCTAGGATTATAGACCCTGCAATGGGGGCTTCAACGTGGGCTTTAGGAAGTCATAGGTGGGCCCCGTAAAGGGGTATCTTAACTAAGAAGGCTAGAAGACAACCTGCTCATCATAGCTTATCTGCATAAGTATGAAGATGTAAGGGGGTAGAAAATTGAAGGGTAAGAAGAGAAAGGGTGCCTGTGGTGTTTTGGAGAAGGAGGAGTGCAACTAGAAGGGGTAGTGATCCGGCTAGAGTATAAAATAAAAAGTAAGTGCCGGCATTTAGTCGTTCGGTTTGATTACCTCAGCGAGTGATAATAATAAGCGTGGGGATGAGGGTGGCTTCAAATATTACGTAAAATATAATTACCTCTGTTGCGCTGAAAGCCAAGATTAAAAAAATCTGAAGGGAGGTAAGCAGGGAGATATATATGCGTTGGCGATTCCCGGGCTCAGCACTGGTGTGGTTCTGGCTAGCCAAAATTATTAGAGGTAGGAGTCAGCAGGTTAAAACCAAGAGAGGGGAGGAGAGAGGGTCTGTCGCTAGAAATTGATTGAGCGAGGTTCAACCGGTTTCTGCTGGTATTTTAAGTCAAGAAAGGCTCATGATAGCAATAATTAGGCTGTATATTAGGGATGTTGATCAGAGTTGGGATAGGGGAATAAGTCATGCGGTTGGTAGTAGCATAATTGTAGGGAGTAAAATTTTTAGCATTGTAGGAGATTGAGGCTTTGGAGGTGATCTGTGCCGTGAGTTCGGGCTGTAGCAACAAGGAGTGCTAATCCGGCACTTGCTTCACATGCGGAAAATGCTAGAAGAATTATAGGGGAGGCTGAGAAGTTAGTAGAGTCAAGTTGAAGAGTTCAAAGGGACAAAGCAATAAAAAGGGAGAGTATTATGCCCTCTAAGCATAAAAGTGCTGAAAGTAGGTGGGTGCGGTGGAAGGCTAGTCCTGCTAACCCCAAGATAAATGTAGATGAAAAGGCAAAGTGAACAGGTGTCATAAGAGGGTTATGGACTTTAACCATAAGTTTTTGAGCCGAAATCAAATATTTTTCTTAAATTAACCTTCTATTCGGCTCACTCGAGTCCGCCTTGAGTTCATTCGTAAATTAAGCCTAATGTAAGAAGAATGAGGACAGCAAATGCTCAGGAGAAGGTAGTCAAAGGGGTTGACAGTTGGTCACCCCAAGGGAGGGGTAGAAGAAGGGCGATTTCTAAGTCAAACAGGAGAAAGAGGATGGCGACTAAGAAGAATCGTAATGAAAAAGGTAGGCGGGCAGATCCTAGAGGGTCAAAGCCGCATTCGTACGGAGACAGTTTTTCGTAGTCAGGGTTCATTTGTGGGAGTCAGAAGGACACGATGATTAGGATGGCAGAGAGAACTACTGAGATGAGGATGGTGGCTATAACCAGGTTCATTATTTTTCCTTGGAGTTTAACCAAGACCAGGTGATTGGAAGTCACGAGTACTGACTTTATACTAGAAAAATTAGGATCCTCATCAGTAGATAGAGATGTACAGGAATAGTCAGACTACGTCAACGAAGTGTCAGTATCAGGCAGCGGCTTCGAATCCGAAATGGTGTTCTGATGTAAAGTGGTATTGAACTTGACGGAGAAGACACACAGCAAGGAAGGTAGAGCCAATGATGACATGGAGACCGTGAAAGCCTGTTGCAACAAAGAATGTTGAGCCATAGACGCCATCTGCAATTGTAAAGGGGGCTTCATAGTACTCTATGGCTTGAAGGAATGTAAAATAAAACCCAAGAAGGATAGTTAAGGCCAGTGATTGAATTGCTTGCTTTCGATTGCCTTCTATAATGCTGTGGTGAGCTCAGGTTACTGTTACGCCAGAGGCTAGTAGAACGGCTGTATTTAGGAGGGGTACTTCAAATGGGTCTAAGGTAGTGATACCTGTGGGCGGTCAGCAACCTCCCAGCTCGGGGGTTGGTGCTAGACTTGAATGATAAAATGCTCAGAAAAACCCGAGGAAAAAGAATACTTCGGAAGTGATAAAAAGAATCATTCCGTACCGTAATCCCTTCTGAACGGGAGGTGTGTGGTGACCTTGAAATGTTCCTTCTCGAATGATATCCCGTCATCATTGATATATGGTTAAGATCAGAAGAATAAGGCCAAGTGTTATAAGGGTGGTGGAGTGGTAGTGTATTCAAATTGCAAGGCCAGAGGTTATTAGGAAGGCAGCAGCTGCTCCTGTAAGTGGTCAGGGGCTGGGGTCGACTATGTGATATGCGTGTGCTTGATGGGCCATTAGATGTTTTCTTGTAGGTAAAGGCTTAGAAGGAGTACAAAAACATATGCTTGGATCATAGCAACAGCGACTTCCAAGAGTGTGAGAAGGAGAAGAAGAACTGAGGTAAGAAGAGCTACTGTAGGTATAAGGGGAAGGAGGACAAAGGCGGCAGTAGCGATTAACTGAATAAGAAGATGACCAGCTGTGAGATTCGCTGTCAGACGGACCCCAAGGGCTAAAGGTCGAATAAGGAGGCTAATTGTTTCGATGATAATCAGGACTGGGATTAATAAAGTAGGGGTGCCTTCAGGCAATAAGTGGCCTAGTGCATGGGTGGGCTGATTTCGTATCCCAATAATGACTGTTGCTAGCCATAAAGGGGTTGCGAAAGCCATGTTAAGGGATAGTTGTGTAGTTGGTGTGAAGGTATATGGTAGGAGGCCTAGTATATTAAGTGTAATAAGAAAAACTATTAGGGATGTAAGTAGGGCTGCTCATTTATGCCCTCCAAGGTTTATTGGTTGAAAAATTTGGTGTGCAAAGCGGCCAATAAATCACCCCTGGAGGGACAGAACACGGTTGTTAAGCCATCGGGTTGAGGGTTTTTCGAAGAGAATTCAGGGAAGAGTGAGGGCAAGTGCTATTAAAGGAATGCCAAGAAGTGTGGGGCTCATAAATTGATCAAAAAAGTTTAGTATCATGGTCAGTTTCAGGGTTGGGTCTTAGGTGTTTTTGTGCTTTGGGTGGCAGGTTCATTTGGGAATGAATGAGCTAGAATTTTTGGGGGAATTACAGTGAGAAAGACTAGTCAAGAGAAGACTAAAATTATAAACCAAGGAGCGGGGTTAAGTTGTGGCATATCGCTAGGGGTGGTTGGGGGCCACCAGTCTTTAGCTTAAAAGGCTAACGCTATTCCCAGTTTAGCTTCTTAGCGAAGCGTCTTCAAGTATTAAAGAGGATCAGTTTTCAAAATGTTCAAGAGGGACGGCTTCGACCACGATAGGTATGAAGCTGTGATTTGCCCCGCAGATTTCAGAGCATTGGCCATAATATACACCTGGTCGGGATACAATGAAAGCTGCCTGATTTAAACGACCGGGGACTGCGTCTATTTTTACCCCGAGGCTTGGTACAGCTCATGAGTGCAGTACATCTTCTGCGGAGACTAGTACTCGGACGGGGGATTCTACGGGTACAACTATTCGATGATCTGTTTCCAGTAAACGGAACTGTCCCGGGGTAAGGTCTTGGGTGGGGACCATATATGAATCAAATCCCAGGTCTTCATAGTCTGTGTACTCATAACTTCAGTATCACTGATGTCCTATAGCTTTAATAGTTAAATGAGGATCATTAATTTCGTCTATAAGGTAAAGAATTCGGAGGGAGGGAAGTGCAATAAGAATCAGAATAATAGCGGGGAGAATGGTTCAGATAATTTCAATCTCTTGAGAGTCTAGAATGAACTTATTTGTTAGCTTAGTTGTTACTATAGCTACAATAATGTAAAGTACTAAAGTACTGATAAGGAAAACAATTATTAAGGCGTGATCGTGAAAGTGGAGAAGCTCTTCTATAACAGGTGAAGCTGCATCTTGAAATCCTAGTTGGGAGGGGTGTGCCATATTTAAGACACGCGGGGGTTTCACCCACAATTCTGCCTTGACAAAGCAGTGTAATGGTTTTACTAGAGTCTTATAAAGAAAGTGACAGAGCGGTTATGTGGTTGGCTTGAAACTAATTTATGGGGGTTCAACTCCTCCCTTTCTCGTGTTTAATGCGGATTTATGCTTGTTGGACTTGAACGAATGCTGGTTCCTCAAATGTGTGGTAAGGAGGAGGGCAGCCGTGCAGTCACTCAACATTAGTAGCTGTAAGTTCCACTGATAGAACTTCCCGTTTTGCGGCGAAGGCTTCTCAGATAATGAAAAGGAATATAATTACGGCAATTAAAGAGATTAAGGACCCAATTGATGACACGGTGTTTCATAGTGTATAAGCATCTGGGTAGTCGGAGTACCGTCGAGGTATACCAGCTAGGCCTAGGAAGTGTTGAGGGAAAAATGTCAGGTTGACTCCTACAAATATTACCCCGAAGTGAATTTTTGTTCAAGTGCTGTGCAGAGTATAACCTGAGAATAGGGGAAATCAGTGAACGAATGCGGCAATAATAGCAAATACTGCCCCTATAGACAGAACATAGTGAAAGTGTGCAACTACATAGTAGGTATCATGAAGCACGATATCTAGGGAGGAGTTTGCAAGAACAATACCTGTGAGACCCCCCACTGTAAAGAGGAAAATAAAGCCTAGGGCTCATAAAAGAGGTGTTTCTCATTTGATTGCTCCCCCATGCAGGGTTGCTAGTCAGCTGAAGACTTTAACGCCGGTGGGGATGGCAATAATTATTGTGGCGGATGTAAAATATGCTCGGGTGTCTACATCTATACCAACGGTAAACATATGATGTGCTCATACAATAAACCCGAGAAGGCCAATTGCCATTATGGCCCATACTATTCCTATGTAACCGAAAGGCTCTTTTTTACCCGAGTAGTATGCAACAATGTGGGAAATTATCCCGAATCCAGGAAGGATCAGAATATAAACCTCAGGATGACCAAAGAATCAAAACAAGTGCTGGTATAGGATGGGGTCTCCTCCACCGGCAGGGTCAAAGAAGGTTGTATTTAGGTTTCGGTCTGTAAGGAGCATGGTAATACCAGCGGCTAAGACGGGAAGTGAGAGGAGGAGAAGAACAGCTGTAATTAGTACTGCTCAGACAAAGAGGGGTGTTTGATATTGTGAAATTGCGGGAGGTTTTATGTTAATAATAGTAGTGATGAAGTTGATAGCACCTAAAATTGATGAAATTCCTGCCAGGTGAAGTGAAAAGATCGTTAAGTCAACAGATGCTCCTGCATGGGCCAGATTTCCGGCGAGAGGGGGATAAACAGTTCAACCTGTCCCGGCACCAGCTTCAACCCCTGAAGAGGCCAGGAGAAGTAGGAATGAGGGTGGAAGAAGCCAAAAGCTTATATTGTTTATTCGAGGGAATGCCATATCTGGCGCTCCAATCATTAAAGGAACCAATCAGTTGCCAAAGCCGCCAATCATAATTGGCATTACTATAAAGAAAATTATTACGAAAGCATGTGCTGTAACGATGACATTATAAATTTGATCATCACCTAAGAGGGAACCTGGCTGGCTTAATTCTGCTCGAATTAGCAGACTCAGGGCAGTTCCGACTATTCCGGCTCAGGCACCAAATACTAAATAAAGGGTGCCAATATCTTTATGGTTGGTTGAGAAGAGTCAACGTGTGATTGCCACAGGTAAGATGGCTGAGTTTAAGCGGTGGATTGTAGCCCCATAGACAGAGGTTTGAGTCCTCTTTTTACCAAGCCCCGAGGTGTAAATCATGTAAGATTGCAAATCTTAAGAAGTAGGCTTAACCCCTGCCGGGGCTTTCCCCCGCCCATTTGCTCAAGGCTGGGCGGGGGAAAGGTAGACGGATGCTCGCTGGTTAGAGCGCTTAGCTGTTAACTAAGAGTTTGTAGGATCGAGGCCTGCCTGTCTAGAAAGGCTTTAGCTTAATTAAAGTGTCTGTTTTGCATACAGAAGATGTGGGTTAGTGTCCCGTAAGTCTTAACAGGAGTTGGGAGATTTTCACTCCCGCTTAGGGCTTTGAAGGCCCTTGGTCTGAGTGTTATCCTAAACTCCTTAGGGGGTCAGGAGGGCTATTACTGCAGGTGTAAGCGGTAATAGGCAAATTGTTATTGAGGTTGAAATAGCAAGGGGAAGGGTATTTTGGTGTGAAAGGAGTCGTCAAGGGGTAATACCTGTTAGATTATTGGGGGCTATTGTTAGTGTTAGGGCATAAGATAGTCGAAGGTAGAAGTATAAGCTTAAAAGGGCGGATAGAGCGGCTACTGTGGCTGTTAGTCCTAGTTCATGTTTTGTGAGTTCTTGGAGGATTAGTCATTTTGGTATGAAGCCAGTGAGTGGGGGGAGGCCACCAAGGGAGAGAAGGACAAGAGGGGTTAAGGCAGTGAGAATAGGGGTTTTTGCTCAGGAGGTTGCAAGTATATTTATAGTGGTTGATTTGTTTGTTTTAAAAATTAGAAAGGTGGAGAGTGTTATAACGATATAGAGGAGAAGGGAGAGAAGTGTAAGGGAGGGAGAAAATTGTAAGATTAATACTATTCAGCCGAGGTGGGCAATTGAGGAGTAGGCAAGGATTTTTCGTAGTTGGGTTTGATTTAGGCCCCCTCATCCTCCTACAAGAGTGGAAGTCAGGCCAAGGGTAATTAGGAGGGTAGAATTAGAAGGGTGAAGTTGAAGAATAAGTACAAACGGGGCCAGCTTTTGCCAAGTAGAGAGAATTAGGCCTGTTGTTAGGTTTAGGCCTTGAAGTACTTCTGGGAGTCAAGCATGTAGTGGGGCAAGGCCTACTTTTAACGCGAGTGCCAGAGTCATAATTGTTACTGGCAGGGGGTGAGATATTTGCTGGAGTTCTCATTGTCCAGAGAGTCATGCGTTTGTTATGCTTGCAAATAGCAGTATTGCGGCAGCAGTAGCTTGTGTAAGGAAATATTTAGTGGCAGCTTCAGTGGCGCGGGGGTGGTGATGTTGGGCTATTAGTGGAATAATAGCTAGGGTATTTATTTCGAGGCCTATCCAGGCAAGTAGTCAATGGGAGCTTATAAAAGTAATAGTAGTGCCTAGTCCTAAACCAAACAGGAGAGTTGCTAAGATGTAAGGGTTCATTAGTAAAGGAAGGATTTTAACCAACATGTTTGGGGTATGGGCCCAAAAGCTTGATTTAGCTGACTTTACTAGGAAGTAGTGTAGTGGAAGCACTAAGAGTTTTGATCTCTTCAGGTAGGGTTCGAGGCCCTTCTTTCTAAGGAGCTGGGGGGACTTTAACCCTCATAGTTCACTCTATCAAAGTGGCCCTTTGCTTCAGGCACGGCTCCTGAGTTATATTTGCGGGGGGAGCCCTGTGACTGCAATTGGAACAGCGAGGTGTCAAATAACAAGGGCAAGTGTAATAGGAAGAAAGTTTTTTCAGACAAGGTGCATGAGTTGGTCATATCGAAATCGAGGGTAGGATGCTCGGATTCAAAGGAAAACGATTGAAAGTAAGGCTGCTTTAGTTATTAGGGTTAAAGAGGTTAATTCAGGGGTATTATGTAAGATGGAAGAGCCTATGAATAAGATAGCTGATAGGGTATTTATGAGAAGAATGTTTGCATATTCTGCTAGAAAGAAAAGTGCAAAAGGGCCCCCTGCGTATTCTACATTAAAACCTGAGACTAGTTCGGACTCACCTTCTGTGAGATCAAAGGGGGCTCGATTAGTCTCGGCTAGTGTAGAAATGTACCATATGGCGGCAAGAGGTCAGGCAGGTAGAATAAGTCAAATAGTTTCTTGAGCTGTGCTGAAGGTTTGGAGAGTAAAACCCCCTGTAAAAATAATGGCATTAAGCAGAATTAGTCCCAGTGTAACTTCATAAGAAATTGTTTGTGCGACAGCTCGTAGAGCCCCAATTAAGGCATACTTTGAATTTGATGCTCATCCTGAGCCTAAAATTGAATAGACAGCTAGGCTAGATAGGGCAAGAATAAAGAGAATACCAAGTGTTATATCAACTACAGGGAAAGGCAGAGGAATAAGGGTTCATATTGTTAGGGCTAGGGTAAGGGCAAGTGTGGGGGCAAATAGAAACAGAAAGGGTGAAGATGTAGAGGGCCGGACAGGTTCTTTTGTGAATAGTTTTAGTCCGTCGGCAATAGGTTGAAGTAGTCCGTAAGGTCCTACAACGTTTGGGCCCTTTCGAAGTTGCATGTAACCTAGTACTTTGCGTTCTACAAGGGTTAGGAAAGCTACAGCGAGGAGGACAAAAATAGAAAGGATTAGGGGGTTTACAATGAGAAGAATAAGTGTTGTTATCATAGTTAAGGAGAGGATTTGAACCTCTGTAGAAAGGGCTTAGGTCTTTTGCATTAGCCGGGCTCTGCCACCTTAACATGCCATTATCTCAGGCCAAGGAAGATGTCCTTTTGCCTGTTTTAGTTGTCTTCATCAGGTAAGGAAGGGGCTTACTTGTAGTAGTGGCCCCTTCTCTTCGGTCCTTTCGTACTAGAAGAGATCATTCCATAGATAGAAACTGACCTGGATTACTCCGGTCTGAACTCAGATCACGTAGGACTTTAATCGTTGAACAAACGAACCCTTAAAAGCGGCTGCACCATTAGGATGTCCTGATCCAACATCGAGGTCGTAAACCCCCTTGTCGATATGGGCTCTAAAAGAGGATTGCGCTGTTATCCCTGGGGTAACTCGTTTCGTTGATCGGCGCTGCCGGATCTTATTGGTCAGAAATTCTGTTGCTTAGAGCTGTCGCTCTTAGTTGTGGGAGGGGTGCTCCCATTCCACGTGGGGGTTTTTTGTTTCCCCGCGGTCGCCCCAACCAAAGACATTAGGACAGGGCTCTTGTACTTTTGCTCTTTAATTTGGGGGGTAGTACATGGAGCTGTTCTGTTATCTAAAGCTCCACAGGGTCTTCTCGTCTTATGTAGCTATCCCCGCTTCTGCACGGGGAGATCAATTTCATTGACCGGAGGAAGGAGACAGTTAAGCCCTCGTCGTGCCATTCATACAGGTCTTCATTTAAAAGACAAGTGATTGCGCTACCTTTGCACGGTCAAAATACCGCGGCCGTTAAACTTGTGGTCACAGGGCAGGCGGGACCTCTTATATTAGGGTGGGCAAGAGGCGATGTTTTTGGTAAACAGGCGAGGCTTAGATGATGAGTTTTGCCGAGTTCCTTCTTCCTCTTTTAGTCTTTCCAAGTAGGCGCACCAGTGTAGGGTCAACGGTTAAGTATGAGTGATTTTCTGGTTCTCTATTTTTAGTTCAGTACCCTCTTTTTTTGGGGCCGTTAATGTCCGGTGGTTAATCCGTTCCGGGGTACACATGCGCAAGGAGAGAGTTAAGACTCTCAAGTTACTCATATTAGCATAATTGCTCCCATAATGTGTATGGGAAAACCTGATAAGATAAGGGGAGTTGAATTGGTTAATCAGTATTTTAGGTTGAATTATTATATTGGAGCTTTAACGCTTTCTTTATGGGTGGCTGCTTTTAGGCCCACCAGAATATATTACCTTAATAAAATTTGATTCTTATCCTCCTAAGGAAAGTTGTATCTTGTTTCTGGGGGGCTGTACCCCCTCAGAATAACTCTCTGGGTTTCTTAGTGTCTCGACGAGGTATATACCATAGGTGAGGTAAGAAGCCAAGAGGCTGAACTTCTATTCAGTTCTCAGGTAACCAGCTATAACAAGGTTCGGTAGGTTTGTCACCTCTACTCAAAGCTCTCTCCACTCTTTTGCCACAGAGACGGATAGGCCCTATTAATTAGGCTGTCTTGGAGTAGCTCACCTAGTTTCGGGGTGTCGAACTAAAATGCTTTTTGCTCGGGGGTACTAGCTAAAACATGATGCAAAAGGTACGAGGAGTAAGCTCTGCTTTTTATTGCTTTACTGGTTTGTTTCATTTCTCTTTCAGCGTTCCCTTGCGGTACTTTTTCTATTGCGTCAGGGTCCTTTTCTATCGCCTATACTAGGGAGGAAAAATGGTTTGGTTTAGATATTTAACTATATTTGGGGTTATGTAATATGTAAGGGTTGAGTTGAGGTGAGCGAGCTAGCTGTTAGGCGTCAGGGCGACCCGGTTTGCACGGGTGACTTCTCAGTGTAAGGGAGATGCTATATCTGTGCTTAGCTAAGCCCTGGTTGTCCAAGTGCACCTTCCGGTACACTTACCATGTTACGACTTGCCTCCCCTTTGCCTAAACAATATTTATTTATTAATAACAAATGGCTTGGGGAGAGTGACGGGCGGTGTGTGCGCGCTTCAGGGCCAGTTTCAGCAGTACACTCTATTTACTGCTTACTGCTAAATCCTCCTTAAAATGCTTTTTCATTGCATTGTCCGTAGTTTTTTAAAATAAAAAATGTAGCCCATTTCTTCCCCTCTCATATGCTACACCTCGACCTGGCGTTTTGAGCTATGCTAGTTCCGTTTACTATTGGGCCTTTACAGGGTGAGCTGACGACGGCGGTATATAGGCGGGATGAACAAGGGAGGGTGAGGTTTAACGGGGATTATCGGTTCTAGAACAGGCTCCTCTAGGTGGATCTAAAGCACCGCCAAGTCCTTTGGGTTTTAAGCTGGTGCTCGTAGTAACCAGGCGGATAATGGATGTATTTTATTATCAAAGTTTAAGGCTAAGCATAGTGGGGTATCTAATCCCAGTTTGTTCCTTAGCTTTCGTGGGTTCAGGGGGGGGGTTAAAGTCACTTTCGTGGTAGAGCTTCTTGCTGTCGGATACGTATAACAGTTCTGAGAGTATTTGGCTTTAGTTTTAAAATTCCTTAACCACGCTTTACGCCGGTCTCTATCAATTTGGGCCTCTCGTATAACCGCGGTGGCTGGCACGAGTTTTACCGGCCCTCTTAGCTTTAACTAAGTCAAGTTTTCACTTATGGCTTAATGTTTATCACTGCTGAGTTCCCTTGGGGGTGTGGCTAAGCAAGGTGTCATGGGCTAACAAAGGTTGAGCCTAATACCAGCTCCTTGTTTTCGGGTGGAAAACTGTAGGGCATTCTCACGGGTGGGCGGATACTTGCATGTGTAAGTATAGCTAAAACTGATAGAAAAGTCAGGACCAAGCCTTTGTGCCTACGGAGTCACTCTAGGATTCATCTTAACATCTTCAGTGTTATGCTTTAGTTAAGCTACGTTAGCGCTTGCATTATTGCAATAGTGTAAATAGACAAAAATTTTGGAAGCGCATCACACTAATCGAGGTTTTCCTGTTTCCGGGGGGTTTGCAGGAGTGACATATATCTCAGTAGTGTTGGGGGGTAGGGGGGGTTTGACGCGCAAAAGCCGGGGGTAAAAATTAATATTATGTTAGGAGAAGAATTACAAAAATATATCTTCTTTATGCTCATGATATCAATTATGCAATTCTACGAGTAATATCTTTAAAACGTTAACATTATATACTGATGCACCGAAATGTTCAACCTTAAATCCCCAGGTCTGTATGCACTGTGAAATGCCAAGTGAAAGGAAAAAGAGAAAAAATAACCTGACCCACTGGAGTGAACGCTCGGCATGGCCGGTAAAGGGTAATATGAACTCCACCAATAACTTATGCAAGCGTCAAGGAAAGAATGGGGAATATATCAGGTAATGGCCCTGAAATAGGAACCAGATGCCAGAAATAGTTCACTGAGTGAAACCCCCACGATACTTGTCCCTGATCATCAAGAAGAGTATGCATTAAGAAATCAACTGATGGTGGTCTCTTACTACATTAAGATTTTGGTCTTGACGGGATGGTGGGTACTTGGTATATGATTACTTATGAAGTTATAGTTAGGGCTTAAATACTAGTCTATGTACGCTATGCAATTGACAAATATGTATTTAATCAACTTGATATGTAAGTTCCTACATATATGTACTTGATATCATATAGTACTATATCAATTAATGCTTGTCGGACATATGGTGTATATATGCAAGATATACATGTTAGATGGGTAATATGGTGTAAATACATATATGTACTGCGGTGGCAGAGCCCGGCAAAGAATAGTTTAATTTAGAATCCTAGCTTTGGGAGTTAGGGGTGGGGGTTTAAATCCCTCTTCTTTGAAGCAGTAGGAAGGACTTTAACCTTCGGCGTCCGGTTTACAAGACCGGTGCTCTGGGCACTGAGCTACTAATGCATTCTCATTTTAGGGCTTTATTTTCGATTCAGCCTACGGTTGGGGCGAGGATTAGGAAAAGGAAAAAGTAGAGGAATGAAGCGATTTGACCAATAATAATGAAAGGGTGCTCTACAGGTATACCTCCGATTCAGGTCAAAATAGCTACGTCGGCGACTAAAAGTCAGAATAGAATTTGGGTTAGTGGGCGGAAGGTAAGGCCCCGTTGTTTGGAAGTGTGAAGAACAGGGACTACCATAAGGACTAGAATAGATGAGAGGAGGGCGAGGACCCCTCCAAGTTTATTTGGAATTGAGCGGAGAATAGCATAGGCAAACAGGAAGTACCATTCGGGCTTGATATGAGGGGGAGTAACAAGGGGGTTAGCAGGTGTAAAATTATCGGGGTCCCCTAAGAGGTTAGGGGAGAAAAGAGCAAGTATGATTAGGGCAAAGAGAAGGGCTGCAAAGCCCAAGAGGTCCTTGTAGGAGAAGTAGGGGTGAAAGGAAATTTTATCTGCGTCGGAATTTAGGCCTGTGGGGTTATTTGAGCCTGTTTCATGAAGGAAAATTAAATGCACAATTGTTGCAGCGGCAATAATGAAAGGAAGGAGGAAGTGAAAGGCAAAGAAGCGGGTTAGGGTTGCGTTATCTACGGAGAAGCCCCCTCAGATTCACTGTACTAGGGAGTTTCCGATGTAAGGCACAGCTGAAAGAAGGTTAGTAATAACGGTAGCGCCTCAGAAGGATATTTGACCTCATGGAAGGACGTACCCTACGAAGGCGGTTATTATAACTAGGAGCAAAAGGATAACTCCGACATTTCAGGTTTCTTTATAAAGGTAAGAACCGTAGTATAGACCTCGGCCAATGTGGAGATAAATGCAGATAAAAAAGAAAGATGCCCCATTGGCATGTATATTTCGGATTAGCCAGCCGTAGTTGACGTCACGGCAGATGTGGGCCACGGAAGAAAAGGCGGTGGCGATGTCAGATGTGTAGTGTATAGCGAGGAAAAGGCCCGTTAAGATTTGGGCGGCTAAACAAAGGCCAAGTAGAGAGCCAAAGTTTCATCAAACGGAAATATTGGAGGGAGCTGGGAGGTCAACTAATGCGTCGTTGGCAATTTTTAGTAGTGGGTGGGTTTTTCGTAGGTTAGCCATTAGGTGTTTCTATAGTTGAATAACAACGGTGGTTTTTCAAGCCATTAGTCCTGGTTGGAATCCTGGTAGAAATTATGGCTTATATTATGTATTTGTTTTTGTTTGGTTTGGTCTTAGGGTTAGCAGCAGTAGCTTCAAACCCGTCTCCTTACTTTGCGGCACTGGGTCTGGTAATGGTTGCTGGTATGGGGTGTGGAATATTGGTTGGGCATGGTGGGTCTTTCTTATCTTTAATTTTGTTTTTAATTTATCTTGGGGGGATGCTTGTTGTGTTTGCGTACTCAGCTGCTCTGGCAGCGGAACCTTACCCAGAGGGGTGGGGGAGTTGGCCAGTGCTGGGGATGATGCTGGCTTATTTAGGGGGGGTAGTTGTTTCTTCTCAGTTGTTCTGAGGAGGTTGATACGAGGGATCCTGGATGTCTGTTGATGAGCTTGGGGAGATGAATGTGTTTCGGGGGGATGTTGGGGGGGTGGTATTAATGTATTCTTCAGGGGGAGGACTCTTACTTTTGGGGGCCTGGGTTTTACTACTTACCTTGTTTGTAGTACTGGAGTTGACTCGGGGTTTAAGCCGTGGTACTTTACGAGCCGTTTAGTTGAGGAGAAGAAGGGTGGCAAGGGCAGTCGTGAATAGAAAGAAGGAAAGGTATGTTTTGATAAGCCCTTGCTGAATATTGTTGGTTGTGTAAATTAAAGGGGTATTGAGAGAGGCGACGGCTTTTGGGCCAGTTTTTTCTAGTCAGGTTTGATCCACTATTTGGTTGGCAATTGTCTGACCCAAGAGTAGATTAAGTTTAGGGGATAGGCGGTGAATAATAGAGGGGAAAAATCCTAGCATATTCGAGAAGGAGTGGAGGGGCAGGTAAGGTAAGGGTTTAAATTGTTTGGTTGTTAGAGTTGCGAGTTCGAGGGCCATTAAAAGGCCTAGGATGGTGACGATTAGGGCAGCAAGTTTTAATAGAGGGGGTATAGACATAATAGGGGTCTTTAGTGGCAGGATGTTTGAGGTAATTAAAAGACCTGCAACAATGCTTCCTCAGGCAAGGCGTTTGAGGGGATTAATTACTGCTGGGTTGTTTTCATTAATTGGAGAGAAGCTGTTAAACCGGGGGTGGCCCATAGAGACAAAAAAAACAACTCGAAGGCTATAGATGGCGGTGAAGGATGTAGCCAGGAGGGTAAGGACTAGGGCTCAGGCGTTAAGATAGGATGTGTTGAGTGCTTCAATAATTGCGTCTTTAGAGAAAAAGCCTGCTAAGAAGGGGGTTCCTGTTAGGGCAAGGCTGCCGATGGTTAAGCAGGAGGAGGTGAAGGGTGTGAGGTTGTGCATTCCTCCTATTTTGCGGATGTCTTGTTCATCATTTAGGCTGTGAATAATTGACCCTGAGCATAGAAAAAGTATTGCTTTAAAGAATGCGTGGGTGCAGATGTGGAGGAAGGCGAGTTGGGGTTGATTTAAGCCAATGGTGACTATCATAAGACCTAGTTGACTGGAAGTGGAGAATGCAACAATCTTTTTAATATCATTTTGAGTAAGGGCGCAAGTGGCTGTAAAGAGTGTAGTTAAGGCCCCTAGACAGAGACAAGTGGTGAGGGCTGTCGGGTTGTTTTCTAGTATAGGGCTCAGACGGATAAGCAAAAAAATTCCTGCGACAACTATAGTACTTGAGTGCAGTAGGGCAGAGACCGGTGTAGGGCCTTCCATTGCGGAAGGAAGTCAGGGATGGAGGCCAAATTGGGCTGATTTTCCAGTTGCAGCTAGAATTAGTCCTAAGAGGGGTAGGGTAAGATCTAGTTCTTTTGAGGCAGCAAATATTTGTTGAATTTCTCAGGAGTTGAGGTTGGTTGCGACCCAGGCTATGGCAAGGATTAGTCCGATATCCCCAACTCGATTATATAGTACTGCTTGAAGGGCTGCTGTGTTAGCATCTGCTCGCCCGTATCATCAGCCAATGAGAAGAAAAGACATAATTCCCACACCTTCCCAGCCAATAAATAGTTGAAACATATTGTTTGCAGTTACTAAGATGATTATTGCAATGAGGAATACTAGTAAGTATTTAAAGAATCGATTCATGTATGGGTCTGAGTGTATGTATCATGAAGCAAATTCTAGAATCGATCAGGTGACGTAAAGGGCAACAGGGGTAAATAAAATAGAATAGAAGTCGAATTTCAGGCTAATGTTGATGTCAAAGGTTAAGGTATTAGTTCAGGCCCAGGTAGTAGAAATGGCTTCGGCCCCTTCATTTAGGAAAAGGAACAGGGGGAGTAGACTAACGAAGAAGGCTGTTTTTACTGCAGTTTTAACCTGTGTTAGTGCCCAAGTGGAGGGCTGTGGATTAGGGGTTAGGGTTGAGAGAATGGGGTAGAGGAGTAGGAGAAAGATTATTAAGAGGCTAGAGGTTATTATTACAGGGGTTAGATGCATAGCTGCTACTTGGATTTGCACCAAGAGTTTTTGGTTCCTAAGACCAATGGATGAGCTGTTATCCTTTAGAAGCAGGCGAGTGAGCCCTGGAGTTTAACTAGGGTAGCGAAAATTAGCAGTTATCGGTGCCATCCGGCCTCTCTCGGTGGGTAAGGGGATTTTAACCTCTGTTTTTAGAATCACAATCTAATGTTTTTAGTTAAACTATACCTACAGGCTGTCCACCCTCAAATAAGTTCAGGTTTCATAACAAGGAGGAGGAGAGGAAGAAGGTGAAGAAAAATTAGCAGATGTTCTCGTGAATATGTGGGGTCGAGTGCAATTAGATGCGAGGGAAGTGGGCCTCGTTGAGTCATAAGGAATATATAGAGGGA
>JBAMHX010000034.1:0-11707 GCA_037177515.1 Pseudomugil tenellus | reverse complement strand
AGATCTTCTCTTTAACAGTAACATGTCCAGGATGACACCAAAGCTGGTTAACCAGTACTGCAACTCCTCCTCCCTTTCGTTGTTTATTGTGGTCTGCACGGACCACCTTGAAGCCGCGTACAGACGCATCACAGTCCAGAATATGTTCTGTTAGCACCTGGAGCTCAATCATTTTGTTAGCTAGCGAGCTAACGTTACCCATCACAACATTTGGAAGAAACTGTTTAAATCTCCACCGTTTTCTCTCCGCCTCACCCTGTCCTGCATCCTTTTCTCTTTCTTTTCAACTCCATTGAGATTAGAAGTGTTTTTTCACTGATAATCTTGAATTCAGAGAGCATTATCAGTTGATCTTGGTGGTAAATAAGTCTCGTTGCCATGGAGACTCACCTTAACAAGTCTTAAAAGAGCAGGTGGTTTGCTGAACAGTTGAACTGAGTTATTTATTATTTAACTTGAAACTTTGTTCTGCACGCAGATGATGTTTTGCATATTTGTGCTTTTTCTCACCAGCTTTATCAGTTTAAAATTAAAACTATCTATTCATTCATACATCAGCAAAGGTGCAGATGCTAACTGTGCCAGCTTCAAATGCCTTTTCAATAACAGCCCCACTGGAAGAATCTCCTGCTCTGCTGATGTATTGCAAACAAACTGCAAGTTGATACCAATCACGTTCGCAAAAGCAAAATGACATTTTGTTTTCATGACCTCAAGAACATGAAAAAGTTCTTGTTTCTTGCTGAAGATGCAACAGGCTTGCTCTCTGCTCAGTTTTATTCATGCTCATACATCAAAACATTTGAAATGCTCACAACTCCACAACATCTGGGGAGTGTATCATGGGCTGCTTGTGTGCTTCACTCCCAGCATGATGAGGTTACTGCTCCTCAGTTTTAATTGTGAAAACAAGCTTCACAATCATTCAAGAGTAGGCGCAGGGGGGACACAAACCTGCTTCCTGAGGGCCATTGGGGCCAGTTTTGAGGACTTGGGCCCCTGGGGCAGCCAGTTCCTGGTGGAGCTGGTGGCCTCGACTCACCTGGGAATGTGCCCAGTGGAAGTGGAGACATAAGGACCTTTCTCTGCCATCTTCTTGGTGGATTCATGCTTGTCCTCTTGGTGTAGCTGCTGGGATTCAGGATTGTCCAGCTCTTTGGATCCCCTAGATTTGCCTCTGACCTTGTGCACAGATGTGATTTGCATATGCACACTCTGTCAACACTGCAATCTGCCTACTGACACACTCACTATGCTGTACTGTGGGTTTATATGCTAATATCTACTTTCATTTAGTGTTATTTTGGATCTGATGCATCTTTATTTCCTGTTTTCCATTCTCTGTTTCATGTTTGTTTACTCTCTCCTTCTTCTGTGCCCTCTGATCAGGTCCAGCAATAAAACTTAAATTCAGTAATAAACAAAAATAAAGTAATTCAAAATATAATAAAGATACTTATAAAAAAATCTGAATCTGATTAATAAGAATAGCCCTGAATAAAGCCCTGCTTGGCAGAGCTAATTTACTTGACACAATAGCTAGACCATCATTTTTTTGTATACTTTTACCATGATCTATTTAGTATAATAGTATTTAGTATTATGTTGGTGCTTTTAGATGTCACTTTTCTCTTGTTTGTAATGTTTACCTATCTGGAAACTCAGACAGATAGTAGAAATGAAAACATATTCTTCTAATCTGTTAATTATTTAAGCTGATGTCATCATACCTGCACACACATACACATATTTACACTCTGGTTTTTCTCCCTTTCAGCCCATGAGACACCGGAAAAAGCCCGTAGACAAAAACATTCCTTCACGTCCACTTGTCTGTGCTGTTCTAGGTATGAAAAGCAGAACCAGCTGTTTCATATTGAAACGTCTTCCTGGTATCAGTATCAGCTAATTTCTGTCTTCCATTAATCTAAAAGTATTGATACATTAGTAACTTGGAACCAGCCAGCTATCTTGATAAGCTTGATTTGATATTTGATGTTACAGGACTATGTTTAACTACTTCCTCTCTTTCTGTATCTCCTTTGCATCCGGTTGTGTAGACCTGATGGTGGAGTTTATCGTTACTCACATGATGAAGGATTTTCCCATGGATCTATACTTGTAGGCACATATGATATTGCATATTGCACATAGATTTTCTTAAGCATTCTTATCAATCACAGTTATCTGTATTTATTTCCTCGGCAGGCGTTGTGTGCAGATCATCCATAAACTCCTCTGTTACCAGAAGAAATGCAGAGTCAGGTTACACTACACCTGGAGAGAGCTTTGGTCAGGTAGAAATCTTTCATTTGCTCTCAATGTTTTCCCTCATGCAAAGATATTCTTCTCTGCAGTTGAAGCTATGTGATATTACTGGCTTTGGTGCTAATTAATGCCTTAGTGAAGCGCTTTCAGAAGCTGGAGCATGATGTAATAACTAAATTGACTTCTTTTTTGGTCCCTTATTGATTAAAACAACAAAGATAGAAATTAGAGAAAGGATGTTATTGATTCACAATATTGTGACCTTTAGTGTTTGTTAAATAAAGATTGTAATGTGAATCATTTTCACTTGACAGTCCTGCTCTGAATGAAAGCCGCTCCTCTCTGCATTCACGCCACTCCTCTTTAAGCGCACCTCATTGTGTAGCTGACAGAGTGATGAACACTTGTTCTGTAATCTGAAATATTTCTTCTATAAAACAGACACCTCACTGCAAACACATAAAGGTAGACTGTGATCAAACAAGCTGTCCTTCGCGCTGGAAGACGTGTGTGCGGCTTTCTGCTCCGTATAACACTGATTTTTCATCAAAGCTGATCTATTTAAAGTCTACCTATATGTGTTTGCAGTGAGGTGTCTGTTTTATAGAAGAAATATTTCATTTATAAGTTATTAAAGCAGAAATTAGTGGATCTCTTTCTAACTTTACCGAACATCACCGTCCCCACTATCTCCTGTTAATTTGATCCCATTTAGACATCTCTCTGACCCACTGCAGCACAGTCTCCTCATTAATAAGCGAATATGGTTTATGTTCCACCTTTTCACCGTGTATAGTTATTATGTAGGCGAAGGTCTCATGCTTTCATAAGAAATGCATCAGGTTATAGCGTGATACGTTTCACGTTTTACGATAAACTGTAACGTTTTAATCTGATAAGGTGCCGATTTTCTTTTTTCTTTTTTTGTTTGTCTTTAGATGGCAGCTATATGCTTAAACAATGCGCTCTGCATAGTCGCGCATTGTTTATTTTGGCTTCTTTCCAGCTGATCGCTCATAGCCATAAAAAGTCTAATATTTTCTTAATGGATGCTTCCCACCTGGTATGGAGTAAAAACAAAGATGTGGATTGTCTTTACCCTGGTTTGTACATCCCACAGCAAAAAGGCTAAAATAATGTCATAGAACAAGCAGAAAAACACTTTTTTTTGGGACGTGGTTGCGCGCGCATTACTTGCATATGTAACTTGAAATCCATCTATAGGAAAATTCAACTGCAGTAGCCACTGTTCAACCCAAAGAGGGCAGCACTAAGACGGTTTTTGACCAAAGTTTGCCAAATTATACAACTTTACAACAAAATGCCAAAAATGCACAGAGCCCAATTCAGACAGTTTATCAGCAATAAAAGGTAGTTTGGGGTTTAGTTACACTTTAGATTATTGGGTGCCAGCCACTGCTGTAGCAGAAAACTCTGCTGCTGGCGTTTTTCAGCTTTTATCTCATCTTTCCGATTTGGGTAATGTTGAATTCTGAGACTGCGAATGTGGAGCGCGGTGAATTTGACCAGTTGTGTGTGTGTCTGCAAATTACAACATCGATTTTTTTCATCAAAGGCTGATCTATTTAGAGCTTTTCAAGTGATCCTTGAAATAGTGCAAAAGTATTATTTTCAATTCAAGAAATGTGGAATAAAAAAGTGAGATCACAAATAATAATGTTGAATACACAACCCCCGAGTTTTTCTGTAAAAATATTTTTTCGGTGTTGTAATTTGCAGACGATCTTCGCAGAAAAACCGCAAACACGTCTTCCAGCGCGGAGGACAGCTTGTTTGATTAAAATATGCTTGTATACCACAGTGTGTGTTTGCAGTGAGGTGTCTACCTTAACAACGATGCAAACAGAAAAAATGGAGTACAGCTCTATGCCCTGCTGGTAGAGGATAATCAACTCCTCATGGCTTTTAATACAAGCATGATCTCCCTTTATGCAGCTCTCATCAACCTGCTGAAGTTCCTGCTGTCAAATGAGACCACACTGCTGGCCAAGCACAACATCTTTCATCTGGCCTTACTGGTGAGGAATGCAGACACAAACCAAGTGTTAACAGTAGCTCACAGATACTTTATGTTGATGAACTTGTGGTTATCGGGTATAGTGTTGCACATAGATTTTCTTAACCATTCAGTCTTATCAATCACTAAACAACACTATAAAAGTATAGTGTTGTTCATCACCCATTTATGGATATGTATTTATCAAATTATGATATTAGAGTTATTAGAATACAATTATAAAGTTATATAAGTTTCATTTTAGCTTTATTTTAGGATGTTAAAATGTTTGCAAAGGTTATGCTAGATAATAATTATACTCATATCTTTACTGTGCATCTCCCTTTTCCAGGTCGTGAACCTGTTCAACATGTTCATAACGTACGGTGACACATTCCTGCCCACCTCCAACAGCTACGATGAGTTGTATTATGAAATTGTACGAATGCACCAGGTTTTCGACAACCTCTACTGTATGGGTATGTTTGTGAACACTCAATAACTGGAAAAAGATTCATGCTTTGTGTTTTAAGCTTGTTACAGACTCCACGAGAAGCGAGTACTGAGTTCTTGTTCTTGAGGTCGCAAGAACAAAAAAAAAAGTTCTTGTTCGGCATTCACACTCCACAAGAAGTCACCCTGCCGAAGTGTTCATACGCCCCACCCCCCCACCCCCACCCCACTCTAGCATGCTTTATGTGCACGTCCGGCCACTGCAGAGACAGATAAAGGGCCGGTACTGCCGGTTTTCCACCAGGGTCCCCCTCTGTTGAATTCGGCGTTTAGCTTTGGCAAATTTGTCGCGAAGGTAGCACCACTTCCTTCTGCAGACGCTTTCGTCAACTGATAAAGTTTTGGCTATTTCTTTCCACGAGTTGCTAGCCATGAACGTATCTTTATAAGTTGCCGGTTATAGACTCCGTCTACAGTATATGTTGTCTTCCGGCTTTTCCTGCTTATACCTCCTTCAAGTTTCTGACCAATCACAGAATACTTCTCGCAGCCCCTCAAGAAAAAAAGTTCTGCCAGCCCGGTGTGTCGAGAACTGTCTACAAACACGTCCGCAAGAACAAAATGACGTCATTTTCTTCTCGGAGCCCCGAGAACAAGAACAAATTTCTTGCTTCTCGTGGAGTATGTTGCAGCCTTTTGATGAACGACTTTGCAGGAGATTTGGAGTACTCAGCGCCTCCAAAATGTACTTTATTATGATTAATGTGCATGAATGGAAAGCTTCAGTGTAGCTGAAAAAGGTAGTTTGAGTCAGACTGCATGTGTTTCAGTAGAATTCAGATGGGTTTGAGTGAAATCCTTTTATTAGGTACATTTACACCACATTTATTTAGGTACAGATGATTCACACTTAAATTAGCAAGTCAGTTATTTGAACTGTTTATTAAGCATGAAAAAAAGAACATTATACCGATGATGTATGTAGATTTTCCCTTTTGAATAATGCCTCTTGTTTCATTTATGTTCTCCCTCTAAGTTTTGAGAGTATCTACAAACACAGGCCAGTGGAAGGAGGCAGCCAGCAAAGTCACACACGCCCTGGTCAATATTAGGTAACCACACACACCCTAACTCATTACATCCACCCATACATCCATGTCATAAGTGTAACTTCTCAGATGTAAGCTACTTTGGAGAAAAGCATCTGCTAGAACAGAACTTAGACAAAGGTTTAACCCTAAGAGTATTTTGCTTAAAATTGTCTTCTTTTAGGAAAATGACTTTATTTTTGTAATCATAATTAAAGAGATTTACCAAAGTGTGTAAAATACAACACATATATTTCGGGGGCCTTCAGGGCTCTTTGAACAAGTTGTAAATTTAAACCTTAAATGTTCTCCACTGACTCGCGTAGTCTTAAACTGTGTAGTCTATCTGTTGGGTAAAGAGAATCATTTGAATATCATTTCACAGCTAGACTCAGCTGTGAAGTGGTGTTGTATTCCCAAACTTCATCGTAGATCAGTTTTCCATATTAACCAAAAGGTGATTAAAAGAGAAAAGTTTAACTCTCTTAAAAAATATCCTCGTGAAACAGTTTCATTCAGTGGAGTTGCTCCAAATATAAAGAAAGTTCAGATCACAGATAATTCGCAATCTTATTAGTACCTACAAAGAATATTAAATCTATTTGATCTGCAAGACGACTCATGAATTACTACAATTATTCATCTTGTTCAGCTTTGAGCGTTTCCATGATGGACATGAAGTTCTAGGCATAACGGAGCGAATGCTCTGGCTGCTCCGTCCAAACCTGAACTAAATATCGCTCCATCTATAGGAGCCCCACGTGGGACGTATGCTCCTCTTTCACAGTTCCATATCATAGATCCAAGCACCTTGTAAGTCGACTTTAACATGTCACATATTGGTAAAAATAACCAAGGGGCTTCCTGGCTCTGAAGTGGTTAAAATTGGCCTCAGCAAAGTTTGGAGAATCATTAGATTTTCCATAAAGCCACTGCACAGTCCTCACCATCGTCTGAACAGATAGCTCCACATTAGCCCTGGGATGGATGGACACAAGTGAACTAAAAACCCTTTTCTGGTAAGCTTTAATAGTATTTGTGTAGTTATTGTTCAGGATTGGTGCTACACACATTTTTTGTCCACTTTGTATGACGAGGTGCCCAAAGTTGGTCCTTAAGACCGCATCCATCTTCCAACACACCGAGCTTCCATTAAATGGATCCAAAAACCAATGAAGATCAACATAATGACAACATGAGTCAGCTGTGTTGGAGCAGAGATACATGAAAAACCTGCAGGATTGTGGCCCCTAGAGGACTGGAGCTGGGAATCCCTGTTGTATAAAGATGAAGTGGACGTTACCACGGGTACCAATAATGTCGAAGCACAGACAACCCCAGCAAGATTTCTGCATTTGTCTTTTTCTATATTCTTGCTTTGTTGGTTTTGAAATGAAAGCAGTAACACTCACATAACATATATCTAACACTAAAGTGTGTGTTGTTTTTTTAAGGGCCATTATCAACCATTTTAACCCCAAGATTGAGTCATATGCTGCGGTGAACCACATCTCCCAGCTGTCAGAAGAACAGGTAAACATATCACGCTTCACCAGTTTTTGGCCTCTGACATGAAAAGTTACATGTCCGTAAAATTTAAGTCCGTGATTTGGGCTGAAACCTTCTGCTGAAATGTCTTCCTTAAAATGCAAATTTGTATTTTGTAAATGAATCTTTGGATAATCTCAGGAGTAAATAAACTACGGAAATGCTTGAGATTCGGCTTTGTGGGAGAAATAAATGACCTAAACTCTGGTCACGTCCTCTAAAAGATGATCTGATGTGCCAATGATCTTAAAACGTATCATGACCAAGATGTCCTGCCTGCAGACCTCCATTGTGAGGTCGCGTCCGGTGCAGGCTCCAGTGTCAGGACGGTCAGAACCAGAAGCAATTCGAAATAAAATCACAAATATATTTCTGGTCATTCCAGTTGATACATTTCAAAATATTGTCGCGAATGCGCAAGTAACTTGCACAACTGTGCGTAAATTAAATAATTCCTAATGCGTAGGAAGGAGATAATTATGTGTTGGTCAGGAGTTATGAATTCTTACTGCAGATTGACCAGGCAACGCAACATGAATCACAAATATGACTTAAGGAGGAGCAGATATTAGAAAAGCCACAAGGAAGCTTTTATGTTCTCGCACACATTCAGCAGGAAGCGCGGCCAACCTGCGGATCTGTCATGTCAGTTTCACCAAACAACTGACGACAGCGGTCATGTCGATTAAACGGTGTGACACAGTTAAAGACTCTATTCTCAAAGCACTAAAGGATCATGTTTGGTAGACAACTGACATGGAGCAACGTCTATATACATCGTTATAAACACGTAATCAGTGTCTGTCAGACGATCCGTGTTGAAAGAGCTTCTGCGAAGGAGCACAAAAGTTAACATCCCTGTATAGAGCGATCGCAGGATATCATTATAATTCACTCCAAGATTGAAATAAACACAATCAGATCAGAACTTTCCTTTTTTATGTTAAACAGTAGCCTATGCTTCTACCACAAAGGAGCTTGTCCACAACAAACAGGTACAAGACTTCATAATTATGCCGTTCCCATTAATGCTGGTCTTGACATATTTGGTTTTTTTTTATATATTAATGTCACCACAGGTTATGTTTTTACTGGTCCGGTTTTTTTGTTTGCAGCACTCCAGAAGGTTGTTAACGGATTTCAATTAAATTTTTAGGACATCTCCTTTCTGCGACCAAGAACAGATTAGTAAATTTGGTGGTGATCCGAATCATATTTTATGTTGTAAGTCAAAGAAATAAAACAAAGCTTTAGATTCATGCAGCTGAAGCATTAAGTCTTACTTCTTACTTTAAAAAAATGTTTTATTAATAAATGCCATTGAATAATTTCTAATGCATAGGCTAACTTTAGAACTTGGAAAAATAACCTGATATGACTCAGTTATCTCCTTATTGGCTACTATAAAGCTGAGGATCTGGAAGAGGTGCATAATCAATGAAAAAGCAGCTTGCTGGTCTCCTTCGAAATTAACGGCAGGCAGATAAATAAAAAAAAGTCTACACTTCCGGTTCTGACCGCCCTGACAGTGGAGGCAACCTGACAGTGGAGCCTTCATCGGAAACGACTTCACAGTGGAGGTCTGCAGGCAGGTGCCTCTTTATTTGCGTGCATTTGTGTATGCTTGATGAATGTCAGCGAAAGACACTGGATTATTCCTTTCAAGTTTCACTCCTCCTCCAGGGCAGATCTAACCCCCAAAATTTTGCACTGTTTCTAGGATTAAAATTAATGTAAGGACTAATCAATGAATTTCTATGACAGCTCAATAGTGCCACCCAGAGTGTCTCAAAGCAAATGTTCAAAATGCTCTTCTCTGTCATCTGTTGAAATCATTTTTCTTCCCTTTCTAGATACCTTATGAAAATGCATTACCTTTTGTTGGGTACAAGGAAACTGATGTTTCATCCTGCCAATCATTATTGATTGTGTTAAACAGTTTATGATTTTAGGTTGGGAAAATATGACTAAATTTATTCCTGCAATCTGACCTGCGGTCTCTCCCAAAAGCCGACATATGATGACGTCATGCTTCCTGATTGACAGACACAAAACACCACTAGCGGGACCCGCTAAGTTTAAATGTCCCAGCACCCTCCCCAAACTCGCTCTTCTCTTCACGTCCACTTTTGTGCTCTTGTCCTCAAGTCTTGCCCCATGTTAATCGTCTTCTTTGTGTTGCGTTTGTTTCTTTTCGGCCTAAGTTTGCGTGTCTGTAATATATATCAAATTCTTGTTTATACTTAGTTATCCTTGTAGACCTGGTCATTGTCGCCATCTTGTGGCTAAATCTGCTTTTGCATATAAGTAAGTCGGTTGCAGCTTGATGATGTCATGTGAGGGAGACAGCCACACGTCAGAAGTATGGTGTGGTCTGAGCAACACTGCAGCTTTTTTCAACTTCAAGTCGGTGTTTGAAAGCATTGTCGGTATGTAATTGAATTTAGGTGACAGTTCATTTGATAAGAAGACATTTGAATAATTTTTAACAAAGAATGCAGTGTTCATTTTGTATAGTCATTTTTTAGAGTTAATTGTCCTGTTGTCTGGAGTCTTTAACCAATGTGAACACAATATTATTTGAGAATGTTTTATAGATTTATAACAAGCTTTATATGTTTGTTTCTCAGTTTTACCCTAACTCCAACTGGCTTCAGTAAAGAGTCAACGTGAACCCTCTTGTCTGTGTGGTCTTTTGGAGAGGAGTTTTCTGAGTGTCGACTCCAGCAAGGTGCTGGAGGTAGAGGACATGACACCGCGTTATCTGTATACACGTGTCGTCCTATGTTAATCTCCTAAAGCTATTGACAATCAGCTACAAAAGAAAGTCTAGGCTACCAAAGTTAATTGCATGCAACAGTATCGATTCCTTAAAAGAGTTTAATCGTGTTTGTTATTTTCCGAATAGTTAAGTTAATTCGCTCATACCCCCGCTACGACAGCAACATCCTTCACCCAGGACACCTGAAACATCCTGTGAACCAGCTTGAGGCCGGCACACTTGGTGCAGAGCTGCCACTAACAGCGACATCGGATCCACTTCAAGACGCAGACCTGGTATGGTCCCTGACGGAGTTCGTCTCTGCTGGAAGCAGAGAATGGAAGCAGCGCTAAACGCATTGGTTCCGTTCTGCCAGACGAACATCGCAGAGTGCTTCGATCACCCTGCTCTGAAGTAAGACAGATCTATTACCCCAAGCTGTGTACGGGCCTGTATGCTGGTGTTTGAACCGATAATCGCAGTCCTGGTTCATGTCTCAAGGAGACAGATTAAGTGCATCTGCAGAAACTTCGGACCTCGCTCCGATCAGATTAATATGAGATTGATTTTGTGTTATAAATTTAGAAAGTGGTGTCCCGAGGTTAGTTAATGGTTTAAGTAAGAACTAAGTCATTTTACCTTCATACTAACAGACACTATATTAGGATTAATATTATTAATCTTATAGCCTAAAACGCAACAGATATTAATGCTGCCCGCGCATGAGAAATCTATTACATATTATGGTCCTGCCGTGTGAGGCAGAAATGCAAATGTTTTCATTGAGAATCTGTTACAATTCTTAATAATAGATCTGGTGTAAGCTGCTATGAGCAGAAATCTTCTTGTAGCCTGGTTATATTTCTCTGCCTATTTAATCTCTCTCGCCAACCTCATCATTGCCTCATACACTAGTTCCTCTTACCGCGAGATTTCGCACAGGTATCGCGAGAGTTCGCACAAGTATCGCGTGATACCTGCTGCAGGTAGACATTTAACTCCATTTTACCTGCAAATTTTGCAATGAGAAGTGCCTGTGACTTACTGTTATGCTTACCAACCTTTTTGTAGATGCCTCTTGCCAAGTAACCTTGTGTTTAATGCCAATATTAAGTGGAACTGGTGAGTGCTAATTTGTTTGTTTTTGTTTTAGCTAAAAAGCTAATGCTGCTGCTAATGAACCTGTCAGCTGGTGCTGGCGCTAGCTGTATGTCGATCTTTTTTTTTTAGTGACTACCAGTTGCTAAATTATTCTGCTGAATGTATTATATTGACATGACTTGCACTTTATAAAAATGTTTGGCCAAACTAATAGAAATACAGATTTAATGAAATGAATCCTGTGAAAGTGATGTTGACTGTTTAAAGTTAAAAAGAACACACTTTGATAATTATGCTAAATATATCATGCATAATTATGAATTTTATTGAAATATTGAGTACTCTGGATTTATGACTATTTAAACTATAACAATGTTTTGTAGTTGGGATTTTCATTATGTTGATTATTATTATGACAAACTGTTGTGATATGAGATGAATTCATGATAATACTGGAATATTGTATTACTT
>JBAMHX010000033.1:19598-34471 GCA_037177515.1 Pseudomugil tenellus | reverse complement strand
AGACATGGATGGATGTGAATTTCATTTTGATGGCCGACCATATTTATTTGAGCCTGAGTACACGGATGAAGAAGCAGTATCTGCTTATAGATATGTTTTTGTTTTTTTTTTTTTGTTGTTCAGATAACAGTAAAACAGGGTACTGTGATTAATTTAGTGTAAGTCGGGAATCTCAAACTCCTGTCCTCAAAGACCTAAGTCCTGAAGTCTATTGATAGTTCCCTGCATTAACATACAAATTAGTGGCACATTTTTGATTGTGTGAATCTGAGCACAATAAAACCACTTTTATATGAACAAACTAAACCAGTCAGGATTATACAGCTGAGTGATCACAACATCTAAATCTGAAAAAGACAACATTAGATTATGATGTACATGAATTGAAGAAAGGGTATGGCACTCAAAGTCTTTATTACATGTTACGAACAACAGTAATATTAATAAATTACAAGCACAATATATTTCCCTATCTCTCCTTAGCCAATTCAGAATCCTCCCCTGCCTGAACCATGTTTCTTCTTTAATATATTAACCTCCCTCTTTTCCACCAGGACCAGGAGGGTCTTTGAAATAGCAATACAGCATTTTAAAAATGAGTAGCTATATGTTAAATAAAAATATAGATTGCTAAATATAATTTCAAATTAAAAAAGGCATTCAAACAAAAAAGAAAGTTGCAAAGTGATTTATAACTATCCATTCATCTTCTGGCGCATACCTGGAGTCGGGTCGCTGGGGCATTAGCCTAAGGAGGGAAAACCATACTTCCTTCTCTGATTTATAATTACACATTTTAAATGGAAATATTACAGAGAAATTGCATATAATTTGTTACTTCATTAATAAATACATGGATGTATCAATGTCTTTTTCAAATGCTGTTTCTAAAAGGAGAAATAAACCACACAAATAAATAATTTAGTGTAACTGCATGTGTCATATATTCAAGAAGCTAATGTACTTTTCAAAATTAATTTTATTTCCCTTGCATTTTTAAATTCTTTCTGTAATGGAATTTCCTTTTTTTTCCTTTACCCTCTTCATTTAGCATTGTCATGACACTTTGGGCCACTTTGGAGTGTACATGTACAATGTACATCAACTGTAACAGCAATATTCAGCATAGTTTGAATATTGAGGATCAGAATAATATGACTTTTCTCAGACTAGGGCAGACTTGGCTGTGTCTGAATGCGCACCCTATGCCCTAACACAGGTGTGTCGGAGTTCAGTCCTTGAGGGCCGGTGTCCCTCCAGGTTTTTGTTGTCTCCGTTCTCCAACACAGCTGAATGAAATTAATGAAAAGTTTGACAAGAACCTGTTGGATCCATTTGATTAGCATCAGGTTTGTTAGTGCAGGAAACAACAAATCCTGCTGGATACCGGCCCTCCAGGACCTGACTTTGACACATGTGCCCTAACACCTCATTCACTACATAGGGCTACACTACGTGGCACACATAAGGGGTTCTTCCATTATCACTTATGCTGGATTTCCATAGTACCTACTCGCCCCTGCACACCTCCACACGCCCCTGCACGCCTACACTTTACGAGTGTTTCCACTATACACTATACATTGATAGCGTACACTCCCGAGCCGATGCTATTTTCGTGCCTGCTTACTTGAGGTTCCAACGGGGCCGACCTGACACGAAATTTGATCTCCACCTAGTTGGTGGTCATTTATGGGCCTGATTAAAATGATGTCACTGAACAGCGACTCCCGACCACAGTCTGTGTCCCACCTGGATTTAATTCCACTAGAAAATATGTTTATTATTGTTAGCACACAAGCTAGTGGAAGAAGATAAGGGCATTGCAGAAATTTCCCTGGACCGATGAAGAGGTGAAAACTTTTTTCATTTGGTTTTACTGGATACCACAAGCTTGATGGAGCCACAAGAAATGAGAGGTTTTCCTGAAGCTCATGGAGTCCATCAAGCATGGCCATGAACCTCAAAGCAGTGCAATGAAAAACGTAAAAAAAAAAAGCTTAAAAGTGGCTGTGCCTTAAACGACTACAACAGTAAGAGTGGTAATGTAAGGACTGGAGGTGGTTCGCTCAAATGGACGCTATGTATAGACTGAGACCGCAAGCAACGGAGTGTCCTGCATACAGCTCAGTGACTGTAACTTCTTCACTGTTATTCCAAACAAGGATTGAGGTAAGCAATAGTTTACTTTAAGGTGTTTTAACACTACAAAATAGCAATTGGTAAGACACAAGCAAAAATATACTGAGAGCAGCACAAATCTTTTGTTTTTTTGCACAAACAATAGGCTAGCTAGTTAGCCATGCTAACGCAATGCCCCACATGTGTTTGTATCATGGTTACGGTCTGTAAGCTCTTTAAACAGACTGAAAAGTCAATATAATTAAAATTTTTAAAGTATTTAATTTCCTTGGTGCCTAAATTTGTTGTGGTGACTTGTAACTGAATTTTATTTTTGTGTTTTTAAGACTCCCTACATAAGGGGAAACCTCTGCGCCCCGCTCCATCCACACTGCCTGCGAGCGGAGCACACCTACAGCAGAAAACAGAACATAACAGTGCACTCAGCAATCACATGTAAGTAAGGTTTTCACAGCACTAAGCTTTATTTTAAATATGTATTCCACAATTTATACATCTAATCAAATTATTGTGGTTAATCGCATCACATTTCTGTCTTTATGGAAGCAGAAGAAAGAAGACGAGGAGCCAGATCTTCCATCTATTTTAATGTTACAATGAATTCTGCAGATGGACCGCAACGACAGGCAGCAGCTTCAGATAATGCTAAAAAAAGATTGATGTACACGATGGAGGCACGACTGAGAAACGAGAAATTACAAGAAATGTAATCTTTTAACACATTGTTTTGTCTCAACCAAAGTAAAAAAGGGGGCTTGTTGGAATAAAAGTGAATTTCAGTCTATAGTCTTTTATTTAAAATGAGAACAGAAACTCATTAAGCTGCACTTAAGAAAAGTTTGAATTAAAATAACATTAACTATAAAGAGCAAAGAATGTGGTCGAAGTGTTTAATGTAGAATAATTCTATTGATTCTATTAATGCAGAATAATTCTATTAAATCAGCTTTATAAAATATTACAGCTCTATAACTCAGCTGATGTGACCATGAGATGTTGTAGCAGACAGTTATCTCAAAGTTATTACTGACAAAAGTGTTTAGTTGCATGCTAAGTATCGGGAAATTAAATGTACATGAAAATGAACTCATTTTAAGAAATGATGAAACCTCAAGAAGATACCAAACTTTATTTAATAAAATAAAAAATGCATTTCTGCTATCCCTCCTCTCTTCATCCATGCTCTGCATCGCTGTGTCCTCCGGCTCATGCTGACTTGAGTACATCCTGTGAGGTATACGTAGAAAAATATAAACTAACGCGCCCTGCGGTCACAGATTCTGATGGGTCACAGATTTGTTGAAACACCGGCAAAAACCGATGTTCCATCACTGAGAAGCTGGAGAAATGACCAGACAGATGCCCAGTGTGTGGAGACAATATTGTGTAATAAGAGCCATCTGAAACAGAAGCATATTGCAATTAGTTTGCTGTACAACAGTATATCTAGAAACGTGTAGACACGGAAGTTACAAGCAGCACACATAAGTTAGCATTATCTATTATTAGCTTACCTTATAGTAACCTTACATTCTTCCAACTTGCAATTGTTGCGTCTGAAACTGTCTGGCGTCTTGCAAAAATCTCCGGACACTTTGCAGGGTCTTTTGGCCCAACGATGACAAGTTTTCAATATATTCCTTGTGTCCCTTAGCCAGTATGAACCATAGTCCGAGCACCAGTTACGTTACCTTCAGCTGTGTTGTTTTGCTTGCGTTTGTGTCGCATACAGATGACATCACCGACGGTTGAAATGCTTGAATGCGTTGGACCCCTCCTTCAACAGGGGGTCCGGGATTACGGGATTGTTGTGGCGACTTGCCTGCGCACCAGCGTGTTTGCGCGCGCACATGCGGTGCGTGACAGCGCATGACGGCCCGCTTGCATGTGGCGTTACTCCGCAGGTGAAAGTAATTACTCTGATTAGCAGAGCGCAATAGTCAGTCATTCATTCACTAAAAGCCGGGCAAGACAAGATGACCTGAAGAGGCAGTAACTATTACTGTGTACATCTCTGTGTAGTGACATCATTCGCTGCAAGCCAATCTGCCTGCAGACCTCACGCTACCTGCACGGCCCGACAGGTCTGGCCCGACTACGAAGTAGGTCCGAAAAGTGTACCAGTACGGTCCGACGAATCGTAATAGAAGCGCTTTGAATCCGGGTGGAATGGTGTAAGGCCGGGTGGACTAGGTCAGTGTGGAAAGACGCCTATATTTCCCTCATTCTTTTGGCAATTTGGACACAAAGCTCACTATTTTCGCACTGTCGTATATACCAGCTGTAACTATGGCAACCATGGTGCACATGAAGATGCCGTTCCCAATCCAATTTTTGTTTTGTTTGTTTTGTTTTTTTTATTTAGATCCACCATTAGCTACTGACATAGCAACAACTATTCTTACTGGGGTCTAAATCATCAGGCTATAAACGCAAAACACTTAACAGACAATACCATACAACATTCTCCCTAACAAAAATTATAACAAATACAGGACAATTTATTACAAACTATCATCCACAAAAATAAAAAAAAAACAAATAAAATGTACATAAAAGCTCTACATGAAAAACACAAATAAACCAAGTAATTTCAGATTTTCAATAGCTCCATTCCTTTTACAAAGGTCTTTATAGTAGTTCTCAAATAGGCCCTACACAAATAGCACCATCTAACAGGTTCAGTCATAGTTCATAATATAAATTGATATTCATTCTAAGGTAAATAAAAACAGTCTCACTGTTTTATAAAACTATTTGTATAAATATTAGAAATCAGAAACTGTGGTAGTGAGTTCCATGCCACCATGGCCCTATAGCGGACAATTCTGGCTGGTACGACAAATCGGCAACAAAATACAACTCTCACCAATCTGTCCTGTAGAATATCCATGAACATCCCTGAAAAATGTCAACTTTCTATACAATATTTCGGGTGCTTTTGCAATAATTATATTACTAAGGAACTTGATTAAGGAATATTTTATCCTGCCTCTCACATGCAGCCAGGCTAACCAGTTACGCATCTCACTAATATTTGTTCTAAATGAGCAGCTTAAGACAAGTCGAGCTGCTTTATTTTACGCTATCTGCAATTTATTTAGATGAATATCTGTTGTATTAGACCAAATAATCGAACAATAGTCATATGTGTGACATGTGTGACAGAACTATTGATTCAACTAATGTTTTCCTGATTTGGTTTGGTACACATTTTCTACAGTACTTTACTAAAGCCATGCTCCTACCCATTTCCTTTAATATTTCCTTCATTTGACTGTTCCAAGTTAACATGCTGTCCACTGTCACCCTAAGCAACTTGACCTCATTCACTTGTTCTATAGGACATCCTTCTACAAACAAATTAAAAACAGGAAATTCTTTTTTAAGAAGATAACTTGATCCTGTTACAATACATTTAATATTCTCTGCATTAATCACCAACTTATTTTCATGAAACCAGCTCTCAATTAATCTCAACTCCTCATTCAGAACTGCATTCAGATTAAGTACATTTGTGTCAGATACGTAAACCGTTGAATCATCTGCATACAGAGCAATGGTGGCATGTTTCAAGATAAATGATAGATCATTCAAATAAATAGAAAATAAAAGTGTTGCACACCACAACACAGCATCTTCTTCTCAGAGTAGCTACCATTAAACAATACTTTAAATTCTCGATTAACAAGATAACTTTTAATCCATTGAACCGCAGAAAGTTTAAACCCATATCAAATCTCAAAACTGGTAGAATGCTTATCGGTCGACAGTTTTTTAGGTTTTCCAGAGAATGGTTCCTTGTTATTTTCAAGAAGAGGCATTTTAGCTATTTTCCAGTAAGTTGGGCAAATACATTTTTCCAAACTGAGATTAATTATGTAGCAATTTCAACAACATTACATCAAGTTCATCAGTACCCGTAGGTTTTAATTTGATTTGCTTTAACACATTTTGTACAGTAATTATGCCCACTTTATCAAATCTAAATTGACATGATTTATTATACATAATTCTTTCCAAGATTATTTGATGAGATGATATAATCTTTGGTGTACAGATCATATCTTTTTGTAGATTTTTTAATTTTACTTTTGAAATAGTCTCCTAAGTAGTTGGCTGTCTATTGGTTTTGTCAGGAAGGAGTCATTTAAAACTAAAAATGTTGGAAAAGATTTAGCTTTCCGACCTACCAGTTCATTTAAGGTTTTCCATATTTTACTACTCTCTGATTTTACATCTACGAATTTTCTTCCATAATATGCCTTTTTCTTTGATCTGTTTTATTTGGTTCTATTCCCTAATACCCTGTTGTCCGATGAAATTGCTTCAGCCTTTAATTAGTTTCTTTGCTTAATGAACCCTTTAAGTTCAGGATCAAGCCAGACGAAGCAGCATTCCATATTCTCATTTTCCTTAGAGGAGCATGTTTATTGATAATTGGCATTAATAACCTAGTGAAGACCTCCAAAGCTCCAAAGCTCCATCCTCTCGTTCCACCATAGATAGTTCCACCAGTCCAGACCCAAACAGTCCACTTCACACATTTACCTCTGTGGTTATAACTTAAATCAGAACCTGTATTTAAGTCCCCATCCAAGTAATTTATAACAAAAAGGTGATCGAGTGTAACTTTAAATATCGATACTAATGTCAATACAACCCCATCATCAAGATCATGTCTATAACCCAACATGCATGATCAATAATTGTCATCTCACCCCTGGATTTATTTTTCCGGTTTGATCACTGTTTTGACAAATTTCTCCACCATCAAATGATCAGCAAACTTTTTAGTCTCTCCTTTAAAAGTGAGGATCAGAGTGGTCATGTGAATGATGCCATGTTTTACCCCAGCGCTCCACAGTTTACTCCTGACCTCCCGGAAACTTTCTCCGGGCTTCGCGATCTCCGTAGTGAAATCAGGAAAGATACTCAACTTCATCCCATGAATCTCCAGCACTCTTTTCATCTTCGCCACGCGTAAAATCTCCTCTCTCGCGGCCAGTCTGTGCATCCTTACTATCATGGCCCGCTGGCCGTGCTAATTCACTGATCAAGCGTGATACCCACTTTCAACTGAAGACATATGTTGGTTTATCTTTGAAAGGTTCTTGTAATAAAGCTGATGTGTAACTTGTCGGATTACCTTTCTCAATGTCAGTAGTGAGACCCAAGATGTGTAGATTGTATTTCCGACTATTTTTCTCCAACCGGTCAGCTCTATCCTTCAGGTCTTTGTTCTCCTTATGAAGACGCTCCTTATCCATTTCCAGATCCAAAACGCGATTCTCCATACAGCTTACCGACTTCTCCAGAATTGCACCTTTCTTAGTGCACTCTTTAAAGTCTGTCTTAAGGCCATCAAGTTGCGGTTGTAATTTATCCACCGCTGCATTGATTTCTTCACATATAATTGTCCGAATCAGGACAGACAATTCGGAGTTGACGCCTTCAACCATATCAATCAGTCACCTGTTCAGCTTGTGAGATATCACTTGACTTTGTTTGTGGCCGCGTTTTTTCGAAGGCGTATCACGAAATAATTTTCAGATCCACTTCACATACATTCCTTTTTTAGAGAGAAGCAATAGTTTGATTAAGTAGCATAGTTTTTTGTTGTTTTTTGTTGTCCATCCGAGCAACTCAGTGTTGACGCATGTTCTGTGAAAATATGTTATTTCCTTATGTTATATTTAATTTTTTCTTTGCATCGTATCTTCTCAGTGATAACAGAATAAAGTTAATGGTATTTTAAGTTTTTTGTTAACCTTCGTTTATGTTCATGCTATATCTGCCATTATAAGATTCAGATTGCATTACATTGTGGTCTATATGGACCTATCTAGTGACCACGAATGGTCACTACTTTTTCAGATGCATTGTGGGTAATTTAGGGTGCACTACTTCCTTATCTCTGTACAACTGGAAACCGCTACTAAAGGGTGTCACCACTATTTAGGGCACTATATCGGGCACAGGGTTCACATCTGAACACAACCTTCGGTAACTCTAGTCCTCAAGACCTATTGTCTTGATACTTTTAGGTGTTTTCTTCCAACACAACTGCTTCAAATGAAATTGATGAATTTATCAAGCTCTGCAGATAATAATTTTAATCAGGCTTGTTGACAAGGGAAACATGTCAAACTTGTGGGACAGCAGCTCTAAAGGAGTTGGCACCCTCTGGAATAGGGGTAATTAGAAAATGTGATGTGCATAATAGTGAACTAATCAAACTAAGCTCTTAATGGGGTAAGTGTTAGAATATCGCAGTGTAAACATAGCTTGTAATGGATTGATTACTCTGAAAATAGCTAAAGCGTTATACATTGGATCATCAAAAAGACCAAATGAAGGATTATCTTGTGGAAGAGTGAGGATCTATTCCATGACTAGTTTCAGAGGCTAAAAGAGTCAGTGCTAGTCACCTATTGGATGCCCAATCCATTGTAAGCCATTAGTTACCTGATTTTCACTCTATAATCTGTCCTTCATCTGTTTCTTACTTCCTGAAAAGAACTGTGCTCAGACAGAAATAATCAGCCACAGTGTCAAAAAATGAGGGTCTTTTTCCTTTCTGTCAATCACATCTGATTTCTGCAAATCCTTTCATATTTATCATTATCATGACATGTTAATGCAATAAAAGTGATGAATATGCAATAATATAGCATAAAAATAACTTAATAAAGACTCTACACTGCAAAGCTTTGTGCTTTGAATCTTCACAAACTCATCAAAATCAGTAATTATCCTTTTTTGCACAATCTTTTTTTTATTATATTAGAGCAAGTATGTTGTGATGTCATGTGTCATGTTCTAAGCTTGCTCAGCTCACTCAGTAACACACAGACACATTTATCCAGGCAGAGAACTATACGAACACTGCCAGGCAACTCTCTTCACAATGAAGTGTTCTAATTACTGCTAATTAACACTGGAGTTGAACCGCATGTTTGCTTAGAGTTTACTCTGTGATGAATCTCTTACTTCTGTTTGAGAAAAGGTCACAAAGAAGCAAATCCCAAATACTTCGGAAACTACGTTGGATGGAAGGCCAAACAAAAAGGAGAAGGTCCAGCAGAAACTATACACAGCATGTTGACTTGTGTTTTGGGTCATGTTATGAAGGATGGGGGTAGTAGTAATAGTAATTTAATTGAAATACTGCAACAGTGCAGCACTTCTCTGGAGCACTGCTTTGCCTTTCAAGCTATACAGCATTCAGAAACATTGCCCCAAGCTAATTGTGAAAACACTCCCTCATTTCACAAGTGTAATATGACAGCTCTAAACAATAACATGATGCATTTTATGTGAGTAAAACCAAAGCATGACAAATGGTATGCACCCAGTACACCCAAGGATCAACAAAGCCTTCCATTCTTTCAGGACCAATATTGTGCTGAGACATGAACACTAATATATTCTGTTGTTGTGAAATTAGATCCTGGACCAAAGAGGCTGAAAAACTGAGCTACGTATGTGTGGCGAACTGCTGTGTAAAAATGAAAGATAATCTGCTCTTGATGTTAAATGCATACTCATTTTCAGCCTTAACTCCTGCAGATATTGCACTACCATGGGGGAAATATTTGAGATCTGGATAGCAGTAGTTGAATTTTTTTTTTTACTGATTTACCTCTTTTTTATTATTATTATTATTTGAACTGACAAACTGGGTGTAAATATGTGCAGGAGTTTTTTTTTCTTTTTTTTTGTTGAGTTTTGGAAAGTTAATCTTCACCTGAGAGTTCAGGCTGAGTTGGTCAACCACAACAAATTTCACATGTTTCTTTTGTCTGTTTTCTGAAGATTATATGAAGACATTATATAATCTTCAATGTTCATAATAAAAGTTTTTAATGTAGCTTGTAGAGGAATTTCATATTTAGCTTAATTATCTTGCAATTAATTAATGTCTAGTTGAAAGATCCAACCATAAGGCTCCTAAACTGATGCCATTCGGACCTTTGTAAACCATCTGCAAGACCGGTGTCCTTCCATCAGGGAAATGATTAGGCTGAGACCATGGTCATGTTGTCGTAGCCGAAGAACAGGCCTCAGATTGACGCACGTGACCAAAGTCTTTAAACAAAGCTCCCCCTATCTGACCAGGGCAGAATAGTTCCAGACTTCTGTGTTATCACAGATCTCTGGAGAGATTTTCCCCGGGTTATAACCTTGTACTATGTCTGTATGTCTTAATGTTTTGTCCCTTCACGTTTTAATGTTTAATATATGTTCATCTTCTTTTATTCTTCATTATTAAATTTATATTCTTCTCAATCTAAAGAAAGCAGTGTCCCCGTCCATGACAGGAACAACGGTCGTCTACAAGCTGAACCAAAATGCTTGTTTTTATAATGCTCAAGTGTGATTTTGCTGCAACCTTCGTGTAGACTGTCACACAAAATACTTCAAATTCCAAAAATCTTTTACAATTATTTTATTTAAATATTTACAGGAAGTAAAACGTAGCTGACTTGATACCCGGTTACATGCTGTATTCTGGTTATATGCTGATGTATTGATTGATAAGCAATTCTTCATTTTCTATTCATCATTTTTAAGTGAAAAAAAACTTTGTTTCATTACATAATTGATAAACGGAAAGTTGTTTATATGCACTGTGGTGATCTCTTAAGTGCAAACAAGATTTTTTTATTGTTTATTACTTCATGCTAACTAAATTTAAAATTATATTAAAAATTCACTTAAATAAACAAATAAGAAAAGCAAGTCTACATACATTGCTACTATGATTACTGTCAATTTAAGATCGTCCATGAATTTCCCTAAGTGCAATTTTTCTGTCCTATCACAGCACAAGTGTTCATGAGATAGATTTTTCACTGCATTCATACATTTTTAGAAGCATTTTCTGCTGTATTCATATTTAGGATGCATACAGCTGCACCAAAGTAGAGCCTGCTGGATTGCATTGATTATTTCTGAGGAACGCCATGGGAGAGAGAAAAAGTGGGACATGGGAAAAAAGACTAAACTGAAAAAGAGAAGGAAAAATAAATGAGGAGAGGTTCAAGAATAAGCAGGATATTTCCATGCCAAAAAAAAAAATGAGAGAATACAGGAATAAGAAAAATGAGATACATGCAAAGGAAATATGATTTGACGTGGAGAAGAGAGGAGTGATCATCTTCTCTGTGGATTGGAAGGCTAATCCCAAACAGATTAAGTGCATGACACAAAATGCACATTTATGAGGCAGAGCCTTTAGTTGAAGAACACTCAGTTAAAAAGGATTGCAAGCTCTCACAAACACACACAAACAGTGTCTGTGATGGAAAGTGCACCCCCTCACACAAACATTTGCAGAACCTTCCTTACTGTAATCCCATGAATAATACAAAAGACAGAGAAACAGCTCTTCTTCGAACATTTAAAGGATGCATTAGTGTTGGTACCTGATGAACTCGTACAAAGATATTGTGATGCAACTGCAAGTTTGTTCCATCTGAGATGATGCAAAACAGGTGCCACAACTAAAACAAAACATGTGCATACCCTTGTGAATAGACAAAATCATGGTTTAAAAATTAATCTGCTCTCTAGGGAACATATAACTATGTTTTCTAATCATCCTGGGTGCATGACACACCAAAACCTGCTGTAATTTTTCTGTATAGGAGAGATAGAATGAGGAAGGTAAAAGATTTCTCAGGGATTACATATCCATAGTGCCATCTAGTGTCCCCTAGAATAACACACACAAGCACTAATGAGATTAGGTTATGCACCTTAGATATAAATCAAGTCATTAATGATGGCTGTCCATTCAACTTTTCATATGCTGGATTTTCATCTTCCCTAGGGATCCAAGTGATACATTAAACTCTTAAGAGGGTCAATTGTGAAGCCACTAGAAAAAAATAGCTGAGCATTCCCTGTCATTAGGTAATAACTGAGTTATACACTAAAAATAAATAATTGACAACAACTGATAACAAAATATGTTAATTTAGTAACATATTATAAACTATATAATCATAAAGCCATTAAAACTATGATTATGCCTTCTTATTTGATCTGTGAGTTGTAATGATAATTACACAGATAATATATTCTGATTTGCTATGGGCATCGTTTAAACATTTAAATGCTGTCTTCATGAACTGTAATCCTGGTTATAGATGAATAAAAAGAAGCCTTAACATGAACTTCATAAGCAGATCCTTTAATAAACCTGCACTGTGTTCCATGATAGCATCAATCAAAGTAGAAAAACAGAGTGTGTATTTTGATAAGCTACAAACCAGATGCTCTTTTATTGTAACTGTTGTAGGTGTGTGCTGTTCCCATTTAGTTATTGTACAACTATTTCATATACTTAGTTTTCACCATCTGCAAAGATTAGAGAAAATTGAAATTATAAAGTGTTACACTAATTAAAATGTTGTAAGCTGCAGAAAAACTCTTATCTACACTTGAGACCATGAAAATGTACTAATTACATTAAGATAATGTTACATACATACATTAAGATAATAGTGACCTGTACCGGAACAGAATAAAGTAGTGAATATAGTGAAAATAGTGAAACTCTGCTGCGGTGTCTAAACAACTTTTCAGAACAATAAAATGAAGGCACAAGTTACATTTCTAATGCGGAAAAAAAGTTTTAAATATATCCAATTTCACTCATTTCACTCTGGTATACAATGAAAATTTTGCTCTGATACCTGGCCCTGGACTTCTGGGTATGTGATTGGAAGGACTATTTTGTTATCCTATTTTCACCACCTGGAGTATTGCTATTAATAAGAGGAAAGTAGGACATAAAACATAAAATGTTTTGTCTTTACCTGTTCATGGAATATTGTTTGAAAAGTATTGTGCACGTTTCGTGAATTTGCTAGATGTGTCCAGGAGAGAAGAATGAATGTTCAGCTTGCACAGTGTCTGTCTATGCTTTCAGTCACAGTTTGAACATAGTGTATGTGTAAAACTATGATTTGTAAGAGTTCCATTTATGAAGGCTATGAGGGAAAAAAAGTTTTTCTTTCTTGGTAAAATTTGTGATTTTTTCTCCTAAATGCTATTATTTTCTGTGTCAATTCACCCGTAATATCCATCCACCCATCGATTTACTTGTCAGCAATGTTCATGTGGTGGCAGCCAAAACAGTGAAGCATCAACTTTACCACTTCTTTTCATTTTTCCAGGTTCCTGATACCTTTCCACACAGTTTTTTACCTCAAGCATGTATGTGCTTTTCCCTGGACCCTCCTTCTCAGTAGGACATGCTTCAAACACCTCACCAGGGAGATGTCCAGGAGGCATTGGAACCAGATGCTGCCACTCCCCCATGTACCACACTGGGATTTACATGAAAGTCTCTTTTTTCTCTTCCTATTGGCTGTGCTTGGTTTCCATCGTAGACAACATGTAAACGCCATCACTGTCTGAATGTTTTGGCATGAACATCTTAGAAACTGATATATGTACTTTGTCTCACCACAGATCAATGAGTAACTAAGTAACTGATAGCTCAATTGTACAATACGCTTGAAATATAAAGTATGCATTTGTTTTTTGGCTAATTATGAAGACAAATCTAGAGGTCTTCTAAATTTCTTGTCAGCTGAATTCTGCTGCTATAAGAAATTCTAAGCATAACATTTTGTATTGAATTTGCATCAACTATGTCTTCAAATCTTAAAATCCAAAAAAAAAAACAAGTCTTTCCAAAAATGAGTCATGTAAAATGATAATGACATATAATTCTGCAAATAAAAAAAATTCTAATTATTTAGTTGATTTAATGAAAGCCAAAGTTTCTTTTGTTCTCATTTTGCAGAGATCGTCAAGGACATTCTGAGACCACCTGAAACACTGAAAATATTGTTTTTTATTTTTTATCTTTTTTTTTTCCTTCAATGGTTTGGGAAATATTTCCCAAATGCATCATCTGTCATTTGGGTTTAATTTATTTATTGTTCCTGCTGTCAGGGCTTTTGTTTCTCTCCCTCCTGTAGAGGCAGAGAAGCATCCTGTCAGCACACCTACACTCTATCATCATCACTTTCTGTGTTTAAGGACTTGTGTCACACTCATTTAGTCCCAGATAGATGCTAAATTTTCATTCTATTTTGAATTGCTTGTGGATTGCTTCCCCTAAGGAACTTTGTCATTTTGCTTAAACAATTTAAGCGAAAAAAAACCCAATTTTATGACAAAAGTTTTCAAATATGTCACATGGGTCTTACTGGGTTGGCATTTTGGGTTTTAGTTAGAATGAAACAGGGCATCATGACATATGACATTATTCACAATATATAAAACATTTAGCTTCAAAGTGTATGAAATGCATGATTTAGGGTAAGAATAAATGTTACATAACAGATTATTGAATATATGCATATACAATTTGAAAATTTTTAATTACCAAGTTTTATTGGAGTTAAACTGGAATAAAAACTAGTTACAGTTTTCAATGTAATGCCAATGTAATGCCATCCAGTTTGATTAAATATACTAAAAATGGGTTGAATGAAGACTTGTATAACCGCATATTGATCATGTTTTTATAATAATAATTCAAGACTATACTGCACGTACTCAGTTTGTCAGCTATCCTTGTAGGTAAGTGTAAATTCAAGTTATCATAAATTTCTGAGAAGGCAGGTTGGTCTTTTTGTGACTGCACCCACACACCCACACAAAAACCACCACGACAGTCAGGTCTAAAAATCCCAAAATACAAT
>JBAMHX010000029.1:20132-30542 GCA_037177515.1 Pseudomugil tenellus | reverse complement strand
TCATCCATGATGAGAGTCTCACCGTTCCACCTCATCCATGATGAGAGTCTCACCGTTCCACCTCATCCATGATGAGAGTCTCACCGTTCCACCTCATCCATGATGAGAATCTCACCAATCCACCACAAAGTTGCTTTATTCAACGTAAACCAGGTGACCATCTGTATTTGGTCACCAGATTAGCAGTGCTATTGCAACCTCACCAGTGGTTTAAAACTAATCTTTAATGGGAGTCCACTGTACTTTAATGGATTGTGGTTGCCATTGGATACAGTGACTCATCATCATGTTGAAGATGATGTGATCTTGGTGACATGGTGCATCATCCTGCTGGAAGATGCTTCTCTGTGTGCATAAAAGGATGGGCATGGTCAGCAACAATACTCTGGTAGACATGCTGGTACCATGTTGGTCGTGGACAGACAAATGGAGCAAAAACACATCCTCCAGTACCTCCTTGATGGGGATAATAAGTGAGACGTTCATGTTTTAAAAAGTTAGTCCGTTTATTTGACATGGATACAGAATAGTACAAATCTGTGTTCAGTTGGATTGAAAACGACTTAAACAGACAATAATTATCTCTGTTTCAGTCATATCTGAGTACAAATTATTATCTATTGTTATACTTTGATCTTATTTAACAAAACACTTAATAAAAAAGTTGCATTAATAAGTTGATGATCTAGACTGTTGTGAATATCACTGATTACCATATTTACAAAATTAAAAACAGGGATAAAAGGTGAAGTGTAAACATGTTAGCGAGAGCGACAAGCATCCTGTTTAATTTCATCCAGTATTCAAAATATGTTCAATCTGTTAAAAATCATCTTTGATTTCTTTCCATCACATGATTAATATAAACTTCTAATGACTCCTGAGATACATCAGCCGCACGCATGCTGCAGCTACATATAACGTATATAGTTTATATTCAGTCATATTAAATGCCAACAAATGTTAGAAGCATTAGAAGTCAGTAAACATGAAGTAATGAAATGAAACATTTCAATTTTTTCATTAATATATTATTGTTCATCCATTTTCCTTTCAAGTAACTTTTTTTCTGATACATTAAGTTGTTCAATATTAAAACATGAAGCGTGGCTTTGCAGGCAAACTAAAAATAATTATTCATACCATCAACATGTTGCGCGTACCAACAAAGCCTTCATCCTCATCAACTTCATCACTTAACGATTCACTACTTCTGATCTAAATAAAGATCTTAACCTGAACAATTCTCCTGTTTCTGCTTCTTTCTGTGGAGCCCCTCTGCCGACGACGTTAGGAAAACAAAACCAATCTGTGGGCATATGATGTTATAATACACGTTATGTGGAGGAGCAAGCTAACTAGTTGTGGCATTTACATCGAGTAGAAGCAAGATGCGTAAAGATGCATAAACTGTGGTTCTGAACTACAAACATCTGGACACAAAATAAATAAATTGTGGTGACAGATTAATAATTTGTGAGAGCGATACACTAAACTGTGGTCACGGATGACTAATTTGCGGGAAGAAGATAAATCTTGCTTACAGATTAGCTAAACGTGGTAATAGATTACTCATTTAAAGGAACAGTATAACACATTTGTGTTTGCAGATTAAGGAGATAATTAAACATGATTTCAGATTTCTGACGTGTGGAAATGGAAAAGTTGAATAAAATTGTGTAAATTTGCATAAAACGCTGATCTTCACCCATGCAATGTATTAACAGCTAAAATATTGCTGTGCGACATGCGTTGTGTGATCCAGGGTCACAGTTGTAGTTTTGAATGATTCATTCGTGGGAAAGAGACATTGTGGTTATGGATGGTTAGTGAGAAGAAGATAACTGGTTTACTATTTCGTAGTAACAAAAGAATTAAAAAACGATTGTGTTATTGGATCAATATCGTGAGGGATGTAATAACTCCATTGTTAATAATTTCTCTTTAAAGTAATCTGTTAGTTATGGGAGTGGGACGCTTTAAATTCTGATAAAGTGCTGAAACTGGTCAAATCTTAGCGACTGAACAACCTACAGGTGATTTTTGTAAGTCAACCTGTGTATCTAATGAAATTCGTCCCATTAAGTCCCGTCTGATGAAATCTAAAGCCTTCAGGCCTGTGAAGGTTTCTAAATTATAACAAGACAGCTGAAGAATTACAGAATCAGTCAAGTCAAAGTCCTTCCATTATTCACCAGCTCATCCTGCTTCTTGCATTGTTTGCATATTTGATCTTCTTGACCTCTCTAAGGACATGGTCAGCCTTCTTCAGCTTCTCCATGGCTTCAGCCAGCAGGTCTTCTGGTAGACTCTCCCCATAGTCTCCCCCCTGAGCCTGGCTTAGCAGCTTGCTAGTCATTTTCATCTCCAGAGCCACTTCAGTCTGAAGTTTGATGAAGTTGTCCTGAGGTGCCAGCGTGCCTCTGTCTCTGCCGTGCTGCTTGACCTGCCCACTGCGCGACGACTCAGCCAGTAGATCTCCGATGGAGGCTGACCTGGGTTTGACCGATGGTTTTGGAGGTTTTTGAAAGGGCGCAGAGAGCCGACAGGACATCAGCTGAGGTTTGGCTGGTCGACTTAAATGCGCAGAGAGCTGAACATTGTCCTCCATGTTGTCCAGCACGTCCAGGCCGGGGTGGCTTCCCCTGAGCGCAGCGGTTGAAGCTGCCAGCGTGTCTTCACCGCCAGAGCCTTCGCTTTCTTCATCCGAGTGCTGACCGCTGTCCACAGATTTCTCCTCTGCCTTCTGTTTTTGGTTGCCAGGTTGGGGACAGAGCAGTGGACTGGAGCTGAGGCTGTCAGGAAGGGGGTTTTCAACAGAGACCACCAGTGAGGGCACGGCGCTCTGGGGAAGGACCTCCAGTGCAGCAGAGTCTCTGCTCTCGCTGTCTGAGAGGCTTTCTTTGTGCTTCACCTCCAGATCTGCAGGTGTTTCTGGATCCAGGATGCTGTGAGGCTCTGTAGGTGGTTGTGGTTTGGTGTCGCAGGTAACAGGAGCTTCTTCTGCATCGCGGCTCTCGGGTTCATCATCTCCAACAGGAGCAAGAGTTTCCTCGCAGACCAGATGACCTGCTTCATCTGGTTCTGCTTCCTTCCTGCTGTCCTCTGTCCTCTCCACATCCTCTTCAGCTGTGTCTTCCACTTGTTCTTCTGGCTCCTTGGCATGATGCGAGGGCTTTGTCCCCTTGGATGGAGGGGTAGGAGGGAGGGCGCCTGGTGTGGACTGTGATGCCTCTGCCAGGTTGCAGAGAGAACCAGCAGAACTGGGCTTGTTGGGAGGCATTGGAGGTGGACACGTCTTCTTCTTGGCATCAGGTTTTTCATCCTCTGCAGCTTCTTCAGAAGAAGACAAACAGGGTTTGATTTCTTTTGATGGAGGCATTGGTGGCTTCAGGACCTTGTGGAATTAAAATCATACGTTAGCGGCCACATCGATCAAACGAGGAACAATATGTGAGCAGTGTGATCATCATGATACAAACCTTCTCTTCAGCTTTTTCTTCATCTTTAGCAGGTTCATCCTCAGCCGGTGAACTGGGTTTAGCCTCTTTGGTAGGCGGCATGGGAGGTTTGATGGCCTTCTTCGGGGAACTGGGCTGTGCATCAGACTGAGGCTCTAATGGTTTCTCTGCAACATCATCGGAGTTGGGCTGAAGGGTTGGTTCTGGTCCGGGCGGGACAGTGCCATCCACGTTACTGTGATGGGTCCCGTTCGGCATCACTGCACCCTCCAGATCCAGATCCAAACGCAGGATACCATCAGATGACACGCCAGCTACCTGAGGAAGAAAAGATGTTTTACATACAAAAGCCTGAATAAAAGAAGGAATCCTAGAAGCAGCTGGTGTAGAAAAGCATATGAACTAAAACTCCAAACACACGGAAGAAGCATAACCTCAAACTCTTATAACCGCTTGTAGATGAGCAGCATCGGATCCAGAAGATGTCTGCAGTCAGCAGCGATGATAACATGCAGCATACCAGCATGATGAGGAGAAGCTCCGCTTCATAATGAAGGGTTTACTCTTCATAAACTATCTGGAGCTTTACATCCTACTGGACCCTCCTGGTGAATGTAGAATCCCTAAATTCTCCTGATTGGTCACTGACAGCGATGTCTATCATCAACATCAAGCAGTGGCTTCCTGACATATTTACATATTTATCAAACTCCTGGAAACCTGCTCAGCTTCACTTCATATATTACGTTACTTATTCATAGCATTACTTAACTTGTTCCCAGGATTACTTTGGTCATTCCTATGATTACATTACTATCTTCTAGGATTACTTGTTACTTGTTTTTATCATTACTTTATTCATCTGTAGGACTACTCTGTGTATGTAACAGGAGTCAGAGAAAATAGGCCTTCCCAGCAGACATGATGCATCTTCTTCCTGAGCATGAGGGACATCCGCTGACTAACATGCAACAACTGGGCCTTTTCCACAAGCACCTATACGTCCAGTACGACACCACTCCTGCCGGTTAACCATAGACCGAGCAGCAGGTGAAGCATGACCTCCAGGTCCTCCATTATCTGTGTTGCAAAAAAGCAACTAACGAGTCGCTTTGCTGAGGCAGTCCCCCCCACTGAGGGTGCCTCGAATGTCCTGGAAACGATGGAAACCAGGTAGTGTGGTGTCGGGTGCCATGAGGGCAAAAAGGCCGTACACATACCTCCTTCATGTGTATCCTGGTTGGTGGTCTCCGGTTTCGGTTCCCTTTCGGCCTTGATCGGGTAACATGTTCTAAATTACTGCTTTCATCCACCTTCACCTGTGTGAAACAAGAAGCAGTTTCAGCTTTGAAATGATGACTGAATCCAGGATTCAGTGTGAGAACTTTACCTCATCAAAGATTTTGTTCTTTGCACGACTGATGGCATCACTCAGGGCTTTAATCCAAGCCTCCTTCTCTTCTGCATTCTGAACCTGCAGCTTCACGTTATGGACCTGCCAATCACATGAACCACTTTATCAACCTCTTACATTCATCCAGGGGTATTCAGCTCCAGTCCTCGAGGGCTAAAATGCTGCAGGTTTTCCATGTATGCCTGCTCCAACACACCTGAGTCAAATCAGCCAGTCATTAATTGGCTGCTGGATCCAAGCCAGGTGCACTGAAACATGGACACACTGCAAGCCTGCAGGACAGCGGCCCTCTAGGACCCACTTTGGACACCCCTGCTATAACACGGGCTGAGTATATGAACTGTGGCTCAGCAACACATACTGGTTCTGCTCCCAGAATGTCTGTATGGCAGCATTCAGTCACACAGAACATGAGCTAAAACCCTGTTACCACGGAGATGGCAACATGTTGCCAAGCAGCACCACATCATGGTCAGACAACTTCATTCACATGGAGCGACCGGAAGAGTGACATCTTAGTTAAACAAAAAAATGCTTACTTGTAGTATTTAAAGGCAAAATAAGTAGCTTTTTTTGAAAGTCTAATTTTTAGAAAGATAGAAAGAACCTTCTATTTAAACAACGTGTCTCCCTTATTAACAAGATCTTTATTAAGCTTTTCTGCTTTCAGAGCGAGTTACATTGGTGCTGTGCAGCTCCTTACTACCTGGTTCCTGAACCAAGTCCCAAGCAGCAGCGTTTGGTATTTTATGCTGCGACCTGCAGAAATGGAAGCTACTTCAAGTGGCAGACCAGAAATAGTTTCTGCAAAACCTGAGAAGTTTCAGCATCCTTCCAAAACAGCAAATGACAAAAAAGTACCGAAGAATCTTTAGAAAGGCAGAGAATACTGAGACCAAAGTCATTTAAATACAGGTGTATGCAGGTAAGTGCGGGAGTTTTGCTTAAATTAACTGAAATGTTTTAGTTAATTCACAAAGAATTTTACTCTGGATTTAATTTCATTCTCAGCACTCATTAGAAAAAGCCTGGTGACCTATTTATTTTCTCAGAACAAATGTTTATTTGGCATTAAAAATGTGTAAAAGTACTATTACTAATGAGTAATGTTTTTACTTTGAAATGGCCTTTTTAATGGGGAAGTCACGATCTTGACTTTTTATGGAAATCGCTCGACTACGTCACGTTGTCGAGCATTGAAGTGAAATAGAGGATCGACAACCCCACCCCACGACCCCACCCTTCCTGCGCTCCCCCGCCGGAGTAGTTGTACTGTTTTTTCCCCGTGTGTGTGTGTGTGTGTGTGTGTTTGTATTGCTAGACAGTAAATGAATGAAAGCTGTTTAAATGTCTCACATCTTTTTAAATAAGATTTTCTGTGCAAAATGTAATAAATGAAAAGAAACATAAATAGATGAGTCTAAAAACTTCATCGGCCATTGTGCTGTAAGAAAATTTAATTATGAATCGAATCGAATCATTAACCTAAAATTGAAAATCGGTTGAATGTTGGTGATAAGCAGATGAAGGAAAATCTGGTGGAAGCCGGCGTTTCTGCTGGAGCTCAGTGTGAGCGGTTATTGATTAAACAGCGAGTGGAGTCTGTACCTGTTTGTGCGCCGGGGTTTTGGGGGTTTTGGGGGTTTTGGGGCTTTTGTGTCGGACGGCCGGGCATCTCTGATGGGCCTGGAATCAAAGTGCCGGCGACGATTCTGAGAAACAGGTGCTGGAAACTCTTTCATTGTGGGTTTTATTTTGCCTTTTTCTGCCGATTACATCATGATGAAAGGGATGGAGCTCCTGTCCACAGGTTGAAGCTTAGCTGAGACGCACGGTGTGGTTGGATTGGGGTACGTCCTGCAATAACCTTGGAGGGAATTCAGGTGATTTTGGGGAACGACCTGGAAGGAGTTGATGTTTGGCCTCCTGTCGTGGCTTCTTGTCCTGCCGCTGCGGAGCCTGGGGATTTTTCTACGCAGTTTCCGGGGGAGTGTTCTGCTTGTGTGATTACCGAGGCGGGGTGTGATGACTCATCTGCAACTGTAGATGACACAGTCACTCGCTCGGTTTTTTTAGGTTCACCTTTCTGCTGCTGATGGCCAGAGCACCGAGAGGGATCATCTGTTGAAGCCTTATCGCCTGTGTTGGCAGCAGATTGGGTCAAATCACCAGCTGGCAGGTTACATGATCGGGTCGGGACTCTGAAGGCTCTTGGTAGTCTGTGCTCTCCTTTAATCCGTTACCTAAGTGTCTTGTTGGCTGGTTTGGGCTCATTGGTGGTTTCCAGTTTACATGCTGGTTCATGCGACATCATGTGTTTCTGAATTTGCTGACCTGGGCCCGCTGGGGTCCGTGCCCCCCGACTGTGGGGGACTCTGGCTGGGATCCCCGTCTCCCCTCTTGGACGGGTGCTGGGTTGGCTCCGGGTGGGGGGGCTGGGGTCCTTATTTTTGAGATGACTGCCGGATGTCCTGGTCTAGGGGTCCTCGTGTCCTTCTGACATTCGAGTAGACGGGGTCACCTGAGCATGTTGACGTTTCTGTGAGCACTTTTCACGCCGTATGTTCTGAATGTTGTCACAGACTCTAAGCTTCTTGAGGCGATACTTGACTTAAAGCAGGAATTATGAGTTTATAGAGATCAGTGACATCTTGCTTGTAACAGCAGCTGTCTGATTACTTCAACCCATCTTGTGTTTCTGTCTTTGTCCAGCTCTCTCTCTGGGCCAAATTAGAGTTTTAGTGAAAGAAAATTAAATCAAACAAGGCAACAGTGATTTTTAGTTGAAGCTGATTCTTCCCAGAATGCAACAGGACATGTCATACCATTATGTCCCCATCCAAACAGAAGCTTCTTCTCTGCCACCTGCATTAGCATCCTGCTAAATATAAATACATGTAGTCTGTCTTTCTATCCGCAACAATGTGATTTGTATGATGCTAAGGAAGATGCTGTTTGGCTGTTTGTACATTTTTCTATAGATGTGTAAATGTATTTTCTGTACATAATTTATATTTTTTGTACTAGTTCCTATACTGATGGTGGGGGGTGGGTGGATCTTAATTTGGTGCAACCTTTTGTACCAAATGACGAGGATAAAGATGATCAATCAATAAATTGACAGCAGCTTTGTCCTGTTGCAGTTTTTCTCAGTCGCTTTGGTGTATTTATCACATCACTATTTACATTTCCACAACAGTTAGTACAACCCCCCCAACATTTAGTCATATGTGCACATCATAGTAGCAGTTTCTCATTCCTTCCAACAAATTGCAAATGCTTTAGGACATACATCTGTTGCTTTCATACAACTTTCTGCTGTTTGGTAACATTATAATTTGCTATGTCATGTCAGTCAGAATGAACTATATTTGTATCTGCTGAATAGTCATTCCATACAAAACTAATAGACCTCATTTCATTGTTTGAAACTAGTTTTCAAAATCTGTCCAGCGAATTGAATAAAGGTTTTTAAATTGTTTTTTTTTTCCTAAAATTGTCAGATGTTTTCAGATACTCTTTACAGGAACATGAGAATGCGAGGGGTCTAGCTGGACACCATCTGGATAAGTAAGTTGCTGTTTGGGATAATGTGCGTTTTCACCTCTCAGATGTCGTCAGCCAGTGGTTTGCAGCGCATGATAGGATCCTGGTGGAATATCTCCCTCCCTACTCACCATTCCTAAATCCAATAAAGGAATTTTTCTCTTCATGGAAGTGTAAATGACTGGTATCCACGTCCCCAAACGGCCATGGATGCAGCATGTGATGACATCACGGCCGAGTCCTACAGAGGATTCGCAACTCGAGGAGATACTTTCCTCGCCGCTTTGTAAGAGATGATATTTGATGTGATGAAGATGAAAACATGTGGCCAGACAGAGAGGAACGTCTCAACGTGCATGAATGATTTACAGTACTATATATGTTGTATGTTCAGTTCCAGTTGAACTGCAATGTTGTTTACAGTTGTGGACAGCTCTACCCAAAAGGAGTTCATGTTTGTTGCAAATAAGGGTTTTTTGCACAATGCTTTGAACAAACTGGAACTGCAAAGAGCATATGCAGTAAAACTGTAAAACATACATTTTCAGTGTCTTGTACTCACGTCACTAAATACAGTAATGTCTAACTTTACTGTAGTTTCTGAATGGCTGTGCGAATAGTACATAGTGCTGTCCTGAGTATTTTCAGGCAGTATCATCAAAGGTCTGACTTGTTTGCATCAGAAAACATTAACAGAGTAAACTGTCATACTGGAAACATGACAAAGGCATTTGATTGTCACGACTTTTCATTTTGATGACACTGACACTTTCATTGACATGAAGATTTGCTTTTGACGAATAAAATATCCATTTTGATTACGTGATGCACTTTTGAAGGTTATCCACTACGTTTTGCTGTTTGTACTAATAGTTTTGAGAATTTTATTAACTGTTGTGCAAATGTAAACAGTGATGTGAGAAAAGCACCAAAGCGACTGAGAAAAACTGTAACTGAATATGAAAAAAATTCCAATATCACAATATGTTGTCTAAGCCTTAAGAACTAAATGACACCAAGTTAATGCAAACATGTATGTATTTAACTTTTCTAACATTATATGCCACAATAAGTACCTGAATACAAAACTGTCCAATACTGTCCAACAATTGGATTTAAATACCAGGCTGCACCCTGGCATGGTGGTTATAGCCGTAGCCACACAGTGAGAAGGTTGCTGGTTCTAATCTCCGGCTGAGGCCTTTCAGGCGGAGTTCGCATGGGTTCTCTCCGGGTAATCCGGCTTCCTCCCACCGTTCAAAGACATGCATGTTAGGTTAATGGGTTATTCTCAATTGTACTTAGGAGTACATGTGAGTGTGCCTAATTGTTTTTCTGCTTGTTTGTCTCTCTGTATTGCCTTTTGATGGACTGGTGTACTGTTCAGGGTGTACCCTGGGGATAAGCTCCAGCTACCTGAATTGGATGAAGCTGTTAAGAAAATGGATGGATTTAAAAACAAGGCAAGTTTATTTGTATAGCTCATTTAATTCAAAGTGCTTTAAAAACATTGCAACAGACTAAAGACAGAGGTGGATTAGACCTGCCCAACTTTAATAATTATTTCTTATGTAACAGGCTGCAATGCATCTCCAAATGGCTCAAACTAAGTTATCTGGATGATCCATGGCTACAGTGTTTAAGCTGTTCCTCATTTATAAAGAAGAAAGCTTTGGCTATACATTGTCAAACAACAATAGATAAACCAAATGTATTTGCTAAATAGCCTTTTTAAGTGCAAATCACAACGGAGCATCAACCGTATACATAGGAGAACAAAGGAAAAGTACAGCCTGTCTTTGGAATGGCGCAGAACAAGTGCAATGCAAAACGGCAGGATGTGTTAAAAGGCTACGCTAGGTGGCGCAGGGGGTCATCATAGTGGCCCTGCTGCTTCGCCCGGCGGAAGCAGGCTTCCCAGCTTTTAATTCCACTTAGACACAGAACACAAATAACATTTGCAACACACACACGTTTTGGGGGGCGGGA
>JBAMHX010000029.1:0-10992 GCA_037177515.1 Pseudomugil tenellus | reverse complement strand
TCCATCCATCCATCCATCCATCCATCCATCCATCCATCCATCCATCCATCCATCCATCCATCCATCCATCCATTATTTTCCGCTTATTCCCGAACAGGGTCGCGGGGGGCTGGAGCAAATCCCAGCTGACATGGGGCGAGAGGCAGGGTACACCCTAAACAGGTCGCCAGTCCATCACAGGGCCAACACATATAGACAAACAAACATGCACACACACTCACTCCTATGGGCAATTTAGAGTCATCAGCCTACATGTCTTTGGACTGTGCGAGGAAGCTGGAGAATCTGGAGAAAACCCACACTTACAATGGGGAGAACATCCAATATATATATCACCGTCACTGTGCTTGCTTCACTGCTGGAAAAGACAAGTTAACTATCCTAATCGGCTGCAAGTTACACACTGCTGCTATCCTCTGTTTATATACTGTAAAGAGAAAATAGCTTTTATAAGGTAAGTATCTGCCTTTGTTCTTGTTACAATAGATCCTATTTTTATCTGCCTTCACTTTATTCTTTTTTTTTAAATGTTTAATATTATAAATGTAAAAGTACAAAATATATCAGATGCATGGCTATAAATGCATGAAGACTTTTTGTGTACATGTAAACTAGCTGCTTGACACACAAGATGGAATTACACAAGTTGAATCAATTTAATCATTTTCAAACCCCAGTTAAAACAAAAACAATATAACTGGAGCCAGAGACATTTACTCTGAAAGCAGCAAATACTGTTGTTTGATCAGGGAGACCATGGAGATACGGAAATGTGCCCCAAGGACCACCAACAGGAAGGACGGATCTTACACCCCGTCACACTCGGATGCCATCTTCCACCAGGGATGCCAGACAGAATCATCCTCAGCTGTCTGCCAAACCTGGGAAAGAAAACCCTTTGAGACAATGCACAACAACATGACGTGACTCTTCTGAGAGCAGCTACAGGAAGTAACCAAAACATGTCACAGTAAACACAGATCTTACTTTCAGATATGTTGTACAAAAGCAAGTTTAGCATCATAACTGGACCAAATAACAAAGAAAAAGCTGAATCAGTTGAAATAAGAAATCAATAGAATCCAAAAACAGGTGCGCTCGCCCTAATTAAAATGAGGTAGACCTTCAGGCCCCAAATGTTCTGTGTAGTAGTCTCAGAAGATAATTGGGTGACATCTCTCTATTAGGTGATATTGATGAGTGTAGCACAAAGTCCACTCAGGTAGAAAGCACTATTAAATACTGAAGCTTAAATTATATCTAAGCTTGAGACGCAAACAACAATGAAGCAGAAGTAACAAGCGAAGAAAAATCAATGCATATATTTAATGGAAAAGAAGAAAATCAATAGGAAAGTGCGCCTGATGTTTTGAACATACTATCTGATTGTCTTGCAAAACAAATATGACTCAGCAAGGGTGACATAAACAAGTGTTAGGTAATCACTAAAGGCTACATTTTCCCCAAGAACTATATGATCTCGATCAGTACAAAGATGACTTACAGTTTATTTTCTAAACTCATCTCACACCAAAATCTTTACACAAGTACATTGTGTTTGCAGGAGGGCTTTGTTACACAAAGTTTATCATCTGGCAGAAAGAAAAGGGGAGACAGGTATTTTGTCTAGATTTGATAAATAATAAGCAGACAAACAAACCATATGAAGGTGGCAGAATCTGCAACAGCAGAATGGGATTTTGGTCGGGTAAAAGTCTTCGTCAGGTCCGAGTAAATGTGGTCAGTCTATTATAAATTGAGGTCTTCTGAAGTTGCATCCCTGTTGTCTGCTCTAAATTAGATTTCATTTTCAAAGCCAGAGGAGATTTAACAAAGTATTAAAGTAAAAAAAAAATATTAACACTTTCACAGTAAGCAACATGGAGCTAATTCCATGAAACTGAGATAGCGTCGGAAAGTGTGGACAATACTCTGGAGGATGTTTTATTAGAGGGACAACAGGAAACATCAAAAAACATAAAAGGGGTAAAAAAAAAAAAAAAAATACAAATATTTTGCTAGATTGACAACTTTTGTCATTTTTATTTCCTTTCCAAGATGTGCTGATATAATCAGCTGCCTCCACCACGTCATCAAATAATCAGACACTTTTGTTTGAAAAGACGTCATGACGACAGCATCAAGATCACTTAAAGTGTTGTAGATGACCGTTATTCCTGTCAAGGACGAGGACACTGGTTTCTTTAGATTGAGAAGAATATAAATTTAATAATGAAGATAAAAGAAGTCGAACATACATTAAAATTTGAAACATGAAGGGAATATTCCCCAAAAATGTGTGGCCTCACAGAAGTTTGGAGCTATCCTGCCCTAGTCAGATGGGGGAGCTTTGTTTAAAGACTTTGGTCACATTCATCAATCTGTTTCTAAACATTTCCCTGATGGAAGGACGCCGGCCTTGCTTCGGCTACAACAACCAAGGTCTTAGCAGATGATTTACTAAGGTCAGAATTACATCAATTTAGGAGCCTTATGATCGGACCTTACAACTAGACATAAGTTAATTAAGTTAATACATGACATTTTTTACAGTGTTTTGGAAATGTTTGTAAAACTTACACTTAGGAGAATATTTGGTTTTTAATCTTTGTATTTACTACTTAAAATTGAACACACACACACACACACACACACACATACACATCTACACATGTGCAAAATGCAGATAGCAGGCCTGTAAAAGAGAAGAAATATGACCTCACTGCAACAGAAATCTTAGGATCATTTTATAACACTGGAGAAAAAAAATTTGCCTAAATATGAAGCAATTAGCATTCAGACGAATAGGGATTTATCAGCCAGCCTTCATCATGTTTGCACAGCACTTTTGAGAAAAGCCATAACAGTGTAAGATTTTTTTTTCATATGATTAAAGATGGTTCTGTCTTAGACTTCCTCAAATAATGACTCACTGTTTATTCTTGGCTGAAAGTAGTACAGACAATGTGTTGCGAGAAGCATCCCTTTTGTTTCAGAAACCACAGAATAACAATAGTCTTGTATTCTTTTCCCAAAAATATTTACTGCATGGAAAAAAATCTTTTGGGAATATTTGTAGCTTTTTTATTCTTATTTTTTTAATTTATTTTTTACTGAGAGAGAGAAAGAGAGAGAATAAGTGAAACAAACACACAGAGAGAGAACAAATATTTAAGAACTTTGAAGTTAGTGTCTCCATCAATGCAGATATTATTAATGTGTGCCAGAAATAAGCTAAAGTTTTTCCATCAGCCTATTTACCTTGCTTGGGTATCAACATACAGGTATGAAAAATTTGACTCATTATCACTTTGTGTGTCATATATGGTTTGTAAACTGTTTATAAAAATTCTAGTGCAATGTTGTGTATTTGAATGTGTAACACATGGTTTGTAACACATTGTGTGTAACTAAAGGCATTTCTACCTATGCATACACAAAAAATTGGAAAGCACTCATACACAATAAATTTACACGTGCACAAATTCCAAAGATGAGAAAACAAAAAAAAGATGCTCAAATTTATGACATTCTACATTGCACATCTTATATTTTCATTTTTAAAACCCTATTTTGGAGACAAATGGTTAAATGCATGTGCACAAATCACTTGGGAGGCATAGAATTAACTGCATTTACACAATTTACGAGTGCATGAGTGGTTATATGTCAGGAATCAGACGGCTGAACCACAACTGTGTCACGTTCTTAAGGGTTTTTTTCAGGAAATGCAGAATTGGCAGGGAGGTAGAAAGAGAAACGTTCAGGCTTTCTAGTCACAAAACCAGTGCAGAGGAGCAGGCAGGGGGTAACAAGCTGGTTCTGCTAAGTTCTGGGTTCCACTGTATCAGCGTTTTCAGAGTCAGGAAGAAGTGAAGACCTACATGCTCTGAAAGCTTTACAGGTTTACAGTCATTCTGAGAATGGCTGACTGATAAAAAGGACTTTATATACAGACTGTGGCAATCAAGGGGATTCAGAGCAGCTGTCAGGTGAGTGACGGGTGAAATGGAGCAAGGGGTGATTGGCAGTGCCCATGACATTATAAGAGTCTTTTAAAGCTTCCCAGACAGCATACATGTTGAGTTAACGTGCTAATGGAAATTTGCATTATCTGAATTTTCATCAGATAGTCAGATGTTTACTTTATTCACTGTGTTTCCAAATAAACATAGCAACCAAAAATAAAAAAAAAAAAAAAAAACATTTTTTTCCAGAACTGTCACAGTGAATAGATATTTCACAAGAGAGTTTCTGCCCTCTGACACCTCCTTCACCCTGTAAAAGTGCAGTGTAAAATGAGAAAAATGACCAACTTCTCACCTCTGCCGATCCATCCGCAGCGTTTAAGGGAAGAATACCATCCCACATGATTTGCTCATTAGCAACAGAAATGACAGAAGTAGAAAAGCTTCCTTTAGTGAAACAAAGATATGTCGAATCAAGGCATTTTTTAACCAGGTATTAACATGCGATAAAAAGAAAAAGATAGGTGTAAGTAATGACATTGGTTCACAGAGCCAAAGTTGCACAGCTAATAGTTAATCATTGTAGAAGATTCCCCCCTTTTTAGATTTTGATGGAATTATCCCACTAACCGTTGGAATTTATAACTCTGAACAAACTCTTTTTGCAGAGAGAAAGTGGGATTTATTTGACATGTGGAGTATAATAGAACATAATCTCTTGACCAAACTGTCTTGTTTTCCGGTCACTGACTTCACAGGGGTCTGCAAGACAATGCCCATCACTCATTAATATACAAGCCAGATACCGTGGATTAATTTGTTGCTACAGCTTTTCGTCCACCACCAGGACTTTCTACAGATGTCATAGCTTTCAATATGACATCATATTTTGAGAGTCACTTGTTTAATTTTATTGTTCATTTAAAGACTTATTTCTTTTTGGTTGTAATCTTTTTCATGCGTTTCATGCATGTCCACTTATCCTTACATCTTGATTTAATGGTTCGATATGTGTCTTGTTTTTTCATTCATATTTTTAACTTTAAGATTTAATAAGGTTTACAGAGTTGGCAACTCAAAGGTTTGGAAAGTTACCTATATGCAAGTCCATGCAGGGCTGATTCAGACAGCCCACAGAAATCCTGATTGGCTAGACTGACCCAAGTCCGGCCTCCCAGCCAGCAGGCCGCCTGATTCCAAAAAGACATTTCAGCATTGTATCTTCTCTTCTTACGCTCTTGGTGTTTGTTTACCTCTGTTGTGTGCTCCTCAGGCAACAATCTCTGGATGCTGATTGTGAGGCTAATAAGGAAGTAGAAATACTTTCACCCCTCGCCGCTAGAGGACTGGCTGCAACAGAAAGCAATGTCCATAGATTCCCAAGTTAAAATGTTCGATTTCACAGCTGAAATAAACATGTTTACAGAGTGGCTTCAAAAATTTTTTCGGTTTAATAGGTCAACTTTTCCACCATGACAACTTTGGACGGGGGGAGCAATTTTTTCCTATGGCCTCAGTTTCAATGTTATCTTAATCTTAAATTTAAAGGCGTGTCCTTTTGATTGATTTGTGTTAGAACGCTATCACTGGTTACAGCTGCGCACTTCCTGTTGGCTCCACCGTGACGGAGCCCTCTCAGCTCTACCTTTTTATCCATTTTTGGATTTTCTGATACTGACAAAACTCCAAGATAGCGATGGTAAGACCCGTTCTTCAGAAACCTATTAGTCACGTGATGGTATGCGCTGTTTAGTAATTATATATAGTCAATGGTGCTGCTACTCTGTTTGGTGAAACAGCTCGTGGATTTTGTCCTCACTGGAGAACGAAGGAAGCCAAATGGTCTGAGCACATGGCTGCTCACTTATCAACTTAGAATGAAAAAATTAAACTTTCACCTACTGTAAGTTAAGTTGAGCCTCCGAACGGAAGTAGATTTTTCCACAGTTTATCTTTAGACAACTCTACTTTTGGACACTTTTGAACCTTTTCGTCTTCAGGCATAACCACCATAACATCAACTCCGAGAGACCACTCAAGGCTGTGAACCCAAGGACAGGCTTTCTCACCAATCCCGACAGAGCACCAGAACGGACCAAGACACCCTGCCCGCGCCCGGTCCACTGGTCGTAAGCTGCGATTCTGAACTGACCCTGTTTCCTAAGCGATGAATTAATGGTCTTTTAAACGATGGTTGGCGAGGATAAAACTACTTAATCTAGGCCTTAGATATGGTTCAATCTCCAGACATGATCAAGGAACATCACAGTTCACATGTTTAATCTCACAAACATACTTTCCTTTTCCATAAAACTCAGGTTGATCATCAAAGCTACAGATTGGATAATAAATATGCCTGTTTTATTTAGCCATTGTCTGTCTTGATTTCCTGTGGTCCTGATTCAGGTCAATTAAAACTAGAACTTATGACAGTAACCTTTGAGACTGATTGATTTTTTGATACTGATTAATTATTATTTTATTCTTTGATTGAGTTATTAACTCTATCACATCACAGGTTTCCTTCAAGCCTACAATTTTATTAAAATAAGATCATAATGAGAAGGTGGTGCCCTGAGGTTAATTATTAATTAATTATTAATTGTTAACATTAGTATTTAATATTAATATTAAGTCTTAGCAATTCCATTAAACTATTTTCCATTACATAATTTATTATTTACACTGGTGTTTTTCTCACTGTAACATTACAAAATTACTGCTATGCTAAAAACCTGAATTATTTCACAAAAAATAACATTCACAAATTCAACATACTAAAGTGTAGTACAGTCAAGATGTCAGCAAAATGTACTCAGCGTCAAACATGAAAGTATCCAATGAGCCACAGACTATCTTCATACCCACAGTCTTGTATTATTGTATTCTGCTATTAATCTAAAATATAGGAGAAATAAAATGTTAACTGCACACTGAGAAGCTTGCTATAATTATGCAGTAGCAGTCTCCTCACATAACCCTGTTTGTGCAAACTTTCACATGATTTCACATGATTTTGGCCTTGATTTCATCTATTTTCCTGAATTGACTCAGTTCAATTTACAACATTATCATTTAATCAGACTTTAAATTTGATTTCAATGTTGATTAATTTACATGTAATCATTTAACATTTTTTTCTTGAATGTTAAAGACATTCATCAGACAGTTGTTCATCAAAAACAGATATGTAAAAGTAATCAGATCTTCATGCATTTCTAAAATATATTTGAAAGATTTACAACTCCATTATCAGATTTATTTTGGAGTACGCATATATGTTAGTGATGTCACTTCCTGTTTAATAGTTTTTTTCACAACGTTTGTTGTTTTATGTTGTACATGTGAGAATAATAAATGTCCACCTTTATATTTGGAACAGTTATCAGGAGTGCTATCTTTAAAATCTGAATTTGGCATAATTTTTGCAAGACACGTTGATGTTGGGTGGAAGTGACACACACACATACCCTGTTGTTGTGTATAGTTCGGGCAACAACGCCATCCCACAGAGCCATATTTGTAGAACATGGTTGCCATATCAGAGGACACAACAGAGTGAAACAACAACCACTAATGCTAGAACCACAAGCCGACGAAAATCTTCGCAGGGTCATGGTCTCATCAGCTGCCTGTTCTTATGTGAATTCATCACATAAAGAATTTGCACAATTTGCATATGGCTTGTAGAGCCGTCTCATCCAGTTTGTAACTTTTAGATCAGTTGTTTGTTTACTTATCCAAGTGCAACATATATAATCTTAAACACTATCTGCGTCATCAGGTCTCAATACCAGAATATGACGGTGCTATCAGCAATCAGCTGATAAACGGCAGTGAAAAATGCCATCTCATTTTACTGATCTTTAAAATCAATCAAATAATTTCATGGAGGGAATAAAAGCTCCATTTAGCTCCATTTTGTCTACTTTTATAAGTCTCGGGTTTTGAGATGTGGTGCACAGGACTGCAAAGGAGTGCAACCCAATCGAGGAAAATATAAGATATCTAAATTTGATCTTATTTCCCTGACAGAAGATATAAGTAACTAGACTTACAATGTAAAGGGGGAGGAAGCCAGAGTCCAGAAATCCCAGCAGTCCCAGCAGCAGGTCATTTTTTTAAGAAAGATGCTAACAGGAAAGGATGGCGAAGAACATGGAGATGTTCTTCGCCATAGTTAGAGAGACTGAGACATGCTGGTATCAGACCCCAGAGGGCAAAGTGTATATTCATGAGTAAAGTGATGTTATAAAATAACAGTAGACAAAAGAGGAACATGATGCTTTTAAAAAATAGGAAATGATGTAGCAGATAAATTTGCACACAATGATCCTGAAAAAGACATTGTTAGGTCATGTAACTGCTAACCGTGTAAGATTGGTGGCGTGTTGTAACGCTACATGCCTGATGAACCAAAGTTTCCAATACACCATGAACGCATCATGACTGAATATAGATGAACACAAAAGGCTTATAGCTGGATAAAGGACTGCCAGTGATATTTGGAAACAAGTGTTTTTACACATTTGTGGGAGGAGATTCTCAGTAGTGATAGATCCCAAACCAGCTGTGTCTGTTCAGTGAGATGCAGGCAGTGCCACAAATGACATGGCTAAGGTCTAAAAGATGGTCAGTAACCAAGAATATACAAAAGTTAACAAGCAGGAAAAGTATTGTCAAAATGTTGACACTCTTACTCACTTTCATCAGAGAAACCTTTAAAAGAAAAAATGAGGAGACGGTCCTTAGAACACCCGAACATTACATGAGTGGCTGAAGACCAAGTAAAAAAAACATGGACAGGCAGAGACCCACTGTCCTCCACAAGTGAGGGAGATGGTGTAAAGATCATGGACTACAGAACTGGAAGAAAGTGAATTTGCTCCTCACACAGTAAGGAAACATGATCTCACGAGGCAGAGCAAACATGTTCTTTGTTGTACCAGAAACAGAACAAAAGAACTTGCTGAAACATCTTCACCAATGTCATCCAGGAGTGTAAAGAAAAACCGAAGACATGTTTGGTGGCACAAAGTGCTCAAAGAGCTGAAGGACAGTGTCAGGGTGCAAAAAGGGGCACAGAAACTGCTGTAAGGAGAGGGTGGTAGGGGATGGGGTGGGGGTGGGGGAGGAGGGTTATGGTTCACAGGGTTGTCCATTAGGTGTGCTGTTCATTGTTGGATGTAACAAATTCAGTCACATTCATCTATTTATTAGGCCCGAGCACCGAAGGTGGTGCGAAGGCCTATTGAAATGCAAGTGTTTATTATTACGATTCTTCCATCAAATGAATCACATTTTTGGGGGTCTAAAACTGCCACAAAACTCACCAAATTTTGCATACCCTCCCATTGGAGTGTGAAAAATTTCTTATTTCGTGTGCTCGAGACTAAACGAGCACACAAAAACTAAACGAGATGCCACCTATTTTCCGTGCCCCATCACTGCATGTCGTCAATCTTTATGAAAATTACACGTGTTCTACACGCTCGGGCGAACAAAAAATCCTCCAGGAGCGATAGTCGAAACCAAAAAGGAAGTCAGCCATTTTGAGTCAGAGTCGCCATTTTGGTATTTTGCTCAAGTTGTATTTGATCTAACTCGTCCTAGGGCTTTTATGCAACTGACACCAAAATTGGTCAGAATGCTAGGGAGACATGTGTAATTAAAAGTTGTGCCATTTCTTCTAATTTTCGTTTGCAAAGGGCGGGGCCTCAAAGTTTGATGTCTCACCATGAAAAATAAGATTGATATAACTCCTACAAAAAACAAGATATTTGAACCAAAATTGACAGGTATGATGCCAGTCCGACTCTGAAGAGGTGTATATGACAATATAATTTTATGAATTAACTACGCCCCCTTATGGCCAGAAATGGAATTTTTTACTCAAGCAGCCATTATTTTGGCTAAGTAAACCCAATCACGTCCAAATTGGGTCAGACAGCAGAAAAAAACATGTTTGTGTAGGGATCTCCAAAAGCGTGTGGCTCTATGCCTCAGGGTGGGACCGTGGCAGCACGGCGAACTGCTGTAACATAATCAAACACCATAAATCTCACAATTTTTGCTAAATCATTATTATATTTACAGGGTTTCATCAGGGTTGGGTCCTGACTGGATAATATGACCATTTCCTGTCTAAGTCTTAGCCCCACCCACTTCCAATAGGAAAGGCTTTTTTTCTATTCGAGAAGGTTGTTCTTTTTGGCAAATGATGCTCAGACACCATGAAACAGAAAGTACTTGTAACTGATCCACTGAAAGGTTGAGCTCTAGAAAACTTGACATGGATGATGTCTTCCATACCCTGACCTCAGTCAAATTAAAATATACATAAATTCCAATATGGGCGAATAGCGCCCCTTAGAAAATGTTAGCCCCACACCCTCTATTGACTGATATGCATGAAATTTGGTATACACAAGTGCAACTAGTCAGGACCATAGGTCAGGACCTACAAAAAAGCCTCTTGGACCTATGAGCTAATTTCACTCGATGGTCGACCATTTTGAATAGAATTATAATTTGTTATGCATTTTTGGACGTTTTTTGCCTCTTATGTTTGATCGAACTCATCCTAGGGATTTTATGATACAACATTATTATAGTAATGTTTTACGATATAACATTTTATAATACTACAACATTATCACACATCCCTTATTATTAAAAAAATATCAAAAGCTTTTTGATACATATATGGGCGCGGCCGTGTGCCAGCACAATGTTGATGATGCACCGTCCAGCAGGGCTTGCTCTATCTCTCTATCATTATCTATGTTACCTTTATCAACTTTTTCAGAATGAACTAAGAGGAAAAAAAACATTTCCATGAAAGACATTTTGCCATCGACCTGTCCGGGGTGTACCCCGCCTCTCGCCCATTGTCAGCTGGGATTGGCTCCAGCCCCCCTGCGACCCTGTTCAGGAATAAGCGGTTCTAAATGGATGGATGGATGGATGGATGGATGGATGGATGGATGGATGGATGGATGGATGGATGGATGGATGGATGGAT
>JBAMHX010000027.1:16186651-16197323 GCA_037177515.1 Pseudomugil tenellus | reverse complement strand
CCATACTAATAGTTCCACTTTAATATCTCCACTCTAAAACGCTCCATGCTAACAGCTTCATGCTAAGAGTCCCATACTAACAGATCAATGCTAAAGGTTCCATGTAATTAGCTCCATACTAATAGTTCCATTTTAATATCTCCACTCTAAAACGCTCCATGCTAACAGCTTCATGCTAAGAGTCCCAAACAAACAGATCCATGCTAAAAGTTTCATACAAACAACTCCAAGCTAATAGCTCCAATTTAAAAAGCTTCATGCTTACAGCTCCATGTAAACATTTTAATGCTAACACCTTCATGTTAAGAGTCCCATACCAACAGATCAGTGGTAAAGGTTCCATGCAATTAGCTCCATACTAATAGTTTTATGCTAATATATCAACTCTAAAACGCTCCATGCTAACAGCTCCATGCTAAGAGTCCCTTACTAACAGATCTATGCTAACAGTCCCAGGCAAACAGCCCCATGTTAATAGTTCCATGCTAATAGCTACATGATAATAGTTCCATGGCAATAGCTCCACTTTAAAACACTCCATGCTAACAGCGAAGAGTCCCATACTAACAGATCCATGCTAAAAGTCCCTGGCAAATGGATCCATGCTAACATATTCACCTTCAAAAAGCTCCATGCTAACTACATGCTCCACATTAACAGCTTCACATTAGTTTAAAGCTTCATCCTGCATGACCCAGATCCTGGTTCTGGTCCTGCTAGCATGAAGTTCCATACTAACAAATCCATGCTAGCAGCTCCACAGTTACAGATTCTGGAGATAACCTGGCTGATATTAAGGCCTGGTACACCACTTATGGAAAGGCCGTTCTCACACTGTGTTGTCCACAGGTAGTAAAGCTGAAGTAAGACCAGAGGAATGTTTATTTTTACTGACTGCTTCTCCCTGCAGTGAAACAACCTTTTCTCCTCCCTCCATGTTTCCTACCCAGCAGGTTTCATACTGAAGGAATGTCCTTATGTCTGTGTTCTCCTCTGTGTTTCCTGCAGGAGAAGGAAGGCCGGCATCCTGCCCAGCCTGGAGGACCTGCTCTTCTACACCATCGCCGAAGGCCAGGAAAAGATTCCTGCTCATAAATTCACGACAGTAAGTTCGCTCGGAGATCAGGTTCTTCAGAAAGAACATCTCAGTGTTCAGCAGGATCATGAAAACGTTGCTGTCACCGGGAGAACAAGAAATGTTTGTGTTCGAAGAAAATATCTGCAACCATGAATTAAAAAACGTTGATATGCTGTAAATAAAGCCAGAATATATAATAAAGTACCCATTTACTATCTTATCACCAGTAGAGGAAGTCACATGTTCATTTTATTCTTGACTTGAAAATATGATCCAAACCTGGAGAGTTTTGGAAAAGTTTTGGATTCATACATGGAAAGTATTTTAATTTCCTCTAATTATGATTAAAATATTTTTCTATTTTCATCTATATTAATGTAACCGAACACTGATGATGATGTTATCATATATCAATAGTCCTCATCATAATAGGAAGCTAAAGTTTCTTCTCTGATGGTTTTATTGGAGGAACTTGTCGTGTAACACAGATTAACCTGCATGACCTTATTGATTCCTCCCTGGTTGAACTAAGATCCTGTTAAACTGATTTATCGCCTGGTTACTTATTGATTTCTGGTCCAGTTCTGATCCTGATGGCTTCCTCCCCTCTCAGGCTCTGAAAGCCACCGGTCTTCGTACAGGAGACCCTCGGCTGAAAGAGTGTATGGAGATGCTGAAGGTGACTCTGAAGACCACATCAGATGGAGCGCTGGACCGACATCTCTTCAAGAAGTAGGCAGTCCTCCATTCCTTCACAAAAACATTTATTTTATACGTTTTTATTTTATTACTAAATGTAAAAAATATATCTTTTCCTAAGAAGAGCAGCTGGTTTGTAAATATGATGACAGCAATTATTTCAAGTCAGTATTTTTACTTTTTAAACAATACAAAGAGCCACTAACACCCATGAAAGCTGCCAAATACAATCTGATTGGTTAGAACACCTGATGACATGATTGTACATCATGTATTACACACACAATTGATTTGCTCTCCGTATATAATTATTATTTATTCTAACTGAAACAGACAGTCTGGATGTTTGCATGTGTAAACATATGTGCCCCTCCTCTCTGTCTCAGATGTGTCCAGAGCAACATCGTCCTCCTCACTCAGGCCTTCAGGAAGAAGTTTGTCATCCCAGACTTCCAGTCCTTCTCCGCTCATATTGATGATCTCTATGAGAACGCTAAAAACCTGTCTGGAGGACAGGTAGGTAGAGACACTTTTCCCCCGACGTGTTTCATTTAGACTAAAAATAATCAATAAACCCAAAATAAGACAAGCAATGATAAATGTACTGTACCCCTCACCTGATCCCCTTTAATATCTAATACTTTCTCTTTACATTATACCCATTTATCATTTTATATTTACATTTATAGTTTATTTTTTAATTTAATTTATATTTACAGTTTACATTTAAAGTTTATATTTACATTTAATTTATATTTACAGTTTACATTTAAAGTTTATATTTACATTTAATTTATATTTACACTTTACATTTATAGTTAACATTTATATTTACATTTTACATTTGTAGTTTTTATTTAAATTTAATTTATATTTACAGTTTACATTTATAGTTTTTATTTACATTTAATTTATATTTACAGTTTTTATTTATATTTACATTTAATTTATATTTACAGTTTACATTTTTATTTACATTTAGGTTATATTGACAGCTTATTACATTTAATTCATATTTACAGTTTGTATTTATATTTACATTTAATTTATATTTACAGTTTACATTTAAAGTTTATATTTACATTTAATTTATATTTACAGTTTAAATGTATAGTTTTTCTTTATATTTAGTTTATATTTTCAGTTTATACTCATATTTACATATCTAGTTTACATTTATATTGACAGTTTACATTTGTGGTTTTTATTTACATTTAGTTAATGTTTACAGTTTGTATTTATATTTACATTTAATTCATATTTACAGTTTACATCTGTAGTTTTTAATTTACATTTATAGTTCATATTAACGGATTATCTTTTTGGTTCATATTTATAGTATTTATTTACATTTGTTTGTTTTATATTTACAGTTTACATTTATTGTTTTATAGTTTTATATATAACTTGTTTTTTAATGATTGATTTTCAGGTCAGTTTTATGGCCAATCTAGAATAAATAAACTGCTATGACAACATGTCTGACACACAGAAGAAGAAAACACGCTGAACACATGTGATAAACGAGTTTTTTTTCTTGTTCCTGCTGTAGGTGGCAGACTACATTCCCCAGCTGGCTCGCTTCAGTCCCGACCTGTGGGCCGTTGCTCTGTGCACGGTGGACGGACAAAGGTAGGACATCCAGGGCATCGTCTTCTCACATGGCTGCAGGCTCTAAAGGACCAGTCCGTCCTTTCTGAATCCAGTTTACATCTGCAGGAATATGAAGTTCAGGGCTTAATTAGACTCCGTGTCTCCATTGTCCTCATCTCCTGTCTCTCAGATTCAGATTATGTCCTCCACACTGCTGCTGACCGCCGATCTTAGAATTACATTCAGTCAGAATAAAAACTTCCAAATATGTAATTATTCATATGAACCATTTGATTCCTACATTGATGACATGATGTCCTTTTTATGTTGTCTTAAACAAATATCAATAAAAATATGTATTTTTTTGCTATTTAAGAAAATAAAAAAAAACGTGATGAAATCAGTGTTTAATGGGTTAAAGTAACGTGTATAATTATATTGTTTGATGATTTGGAGTTCAAGGCGGAAACAGATATAAAAATATGTGAAATATTTTAGATTTAAAAGGAAATTAAAATGAATCTGATTTCCTCCAATGAGCCAAAGGTCTGACATTCATCCTGTTGATCTGAGATTACAGGAACTTTCACGTGAAACACTTTCTTATAAAAATCCTCCCACATGGTGAAATGGAGAACAGGTCCATGATGACCTGCTGGGATTGCAGGTCTGCGACCAGCAGCCTCCATAAACCTCAACATGTCTTTCCAGGCACACTGTCGGCGACACCAAGGTTCCCTTCTGCCTGCAGTCCTGCGTGAAACCGCTGAAATACGCCATCGCCGTGCACGACCACGGCACAGAGTACGTTCACCGCTTCATTGGCAAAGAGCCCAGCGGGCTGAGGTTCAACAAGCTCTTCCTAAACGAGGACGGTGAGGAAACTGCTCTTATGGGCCGCGTCTCAGTCGGATTCGGTCTCCTGGCTCTGTAAAATGATCCATCCCATGACCTGGTTGCCATGGAGATGTGATATGTTGCTGCTCTGTAAGCTGAATCACAGAGCTGCTACAGTGTAACAGAGATGAAGGGAAACGAGGAATTTCAGTTTCCCGCTGAGCCGAGGAAGTGTAGAGGAAAGGTCAGCGCAGAGTTTCTGCTTCACGTTTCTTCTAGAAATGTCTCTGAGATTTTTCCAGTTTGATATTCTTTGAGACCAGAGTGAAACGGGTCAGACTGGTTCTCCAGCTCTAGTTACTATAGTAAGTGAACTGGGACTCATTCTAGCCAGAAAATGGCTTATTTACAGGATGTCCACCATGTTGCATGGAAAAACATTCATACTGAGTCTGTTTTCCTGATGCTTGTTGTGTTTATTTCACCTGAAAGCTTCTCTCTGTGGATGTTTATGCAGATAAACCCCACAACCCCATGGTTAACGCCGGGGCCATCGTCTGCACCTCCCTCATTAAGGTGAGTTAACTGTCATTAACATGAGATTTCATGTGTTCAGGATCATGTTTTTCTACCACAGGCTGGTCTTACTGGTGAGAATAAACATTTATCTATGTAGATTCCTGCTGAATTCAGATTCTGTGCTGGTGGAGCTTTTTACCGTTTCATCTGGAACATAGAAACATTTGACAGGAAAGTGTTTCTGGCAGATCACGCAGAGATTAAGGTTATAATCAGGCTGAAAGGGGATTTGGTTGAAAGCAACATCACGATGAGACCGGAGTCTTCCTCTCCAACCTGGACATGAAACAGAGCTGTAATCATCCAAATGCTTCCTGTAGGACCTGAGCACCACCTGCTGGTCCTCTGCAACGTCTCAGGTGGACAGAGAGGTTTCCAGGAGAGCAGCTTAATCACATGCCAGACAGGAAGTGCTCATTTCAGGTTGTTTCCACCTGGATTTTATAGACGGGAAGATTTATCCACGCCTTTATGTAGACATATACATTCATATTGGATTTGTTTGTGGATGTTTTTAATCCCACTTCTTAGATTATCAGATAATCCCTGCTGCTCCGCTCTGAGCGGCTCACTCTGATTGGCTGCTGCCGCTTCTGCACCTGCAGCCCAGAAGAATCAGGGTCATGTTTGCTGTAAATCTGAATCGGTGCGGTTGAAGCAAGAGGATGTCGAGAGGTCAGAGGTTAACTCAGAGGGGTCCAGCTCCGGTCCTGCAGGTTTTTACATTTTTCCTGATCCAATTAAATGATTCCGATCCAGGAAACATCTCAAACTCGCAGGACTGCGGACCTCCAGGTCCGACTTTAGAGACCTCCTATCCAGCTTTACACCTGAAACCTGGTCCATCACAGCAACATCATCGTCTTCCAGAAAACGTTGTCATGGATACAGATTTCTTCCAGTAACTACTGGAAGCCATACTTTAAACTTCCATCAAACCCCTCCGAGCACGACCTTTTTTACTAGCGAGACGGGTAGCGTGTCAGTGTGTGATGAATATCTGACCCTTTAGCTGATTTACAGGCATTTATATCCATCCAGGAGGTTTGCAATTCAAATCGAAGTTGTACTAAATGTTTATTCAGGGCCTCCACAACGATTCGTAATAACATGTTCAGTCAGGAGCAGAAGAGAAGAAAAATAATGGCTGGAATAAAGACGAGAAGAGGTTTCAGATGCAGTTGGGGTTGGTTTTGTGGGGATTTCACATAATTTTACTTTCATAATCTGATAAAAATATGTTGACTGTGGTTAAGCACTTTTTAGGATGGTTTACAGCAGAAATTGACTGGAATTTTAAGGGTTAATATGCATATGAAACCTGATCCAATCAGGGTGTGTGTGCATGCAACCTTCACTTCAGATGTACTGTTTTATGTGTTGTTGCATATTTTCCAGCATTAGGATCTTTGGGAAATTATGACCACATCAACAGGTCAATGAAGTTGGTAATTTTCCTTTTTTAAATTATTTTTTCCCTCTTCGGTCTGGATTTGTGACAAGCTTTAGTTTCCACATGCATTTTCAAAACCTGTTTATACTTCTGAGTTATAAACAGATTAATACTGGTTTCACTTTGTTTTCTCTGCAGTGTTTCCTGTTTGCTTTCAGAATAACTCTCATTTTATTAGTTCATTAGCAGTCATTACTTATATGTTCATTTCTATTACAGTTCATGTTCTGTTGTTAATAAACTAAACCAATTACATCCCAGACTGTTCACACTGCAAATTACATGACTTACCAGGTCTGAGAACTCAAGACTCCCCAAGGATCAACTGTCACAGTAGAAATATCAGTCTTATATCTAAATTAATGAGTGAACCCATCCATCCATGGGTCATAGTGGGAGGTGTACAGCATATGAACAAGACCCCAACACACAGGAACTTCTCTATTTGTGTCAGGACCTGTAGCCGACACCCTTTTCCATTTGAGGACCTTCTCATAGAATCCGCTTCACAACGCGATGACACCAACAGAACCACATCATCTGCAAAAAGCAGAAACCTAATTGTGAGGTCACTAAACTGGATCCTTCATCACCTCTGCGGATTCTAGATATTATTTTATTCTGTTCTGAAGAGAGTAGTGATAAAGGACAGATTTGACGGAGTCATGCCTTCACTGGAAGTTAAAGCTGGGCGATATGGCCTAAATGTAAAATCTCCAATTTTATCAAACCAACTCCAATTTTAAAAATCTATTTTTTCCCTTCTGTTAAAAAAATACAAACAACAAAAAGGCTTTTTAGTTTTAGACCACGTCCGAGATGGTTTTCCATCATGCCCGTCTTCTCATAGGGGACAGAGTGAAAATAATTCCCCTACGATGGATTGTCTATCGGTGTGGTTTTGTAGGCTGTTGCTGGCTTGAGCATGTTGTATATGCACAATTCTTCCCACTCTGCTGAGTGCCTCTGTTTCAGGTGTTGAAATAAATTTGTTATGTTCCCATCTTTGGTAGCAACAGCCCTTAAACAGATTTTGCAATGCGGCATTTATTGCTCCAAATCCCTGTTTGCAAAACCAAACCAGTTCCAAATAATAGGAAACTGGTCTTTTATGTGAACAAGCTGCCATGTTGATGTGTTTGTGCAGATTTGTGGGAAATCAGCAGGAGTACGCTGACGTTAGTAGCCGGATTTCCATTATTACCTAGTCCGCTCTGTTTTACCGGCCCGAGAGCGCTCTACTCTGCTGGAATGCTTTTCCATTGCAAATCCAATCTAAGTCCAGACGCTCTATTGTGGGAGGGGTTAGGGCTTCCCCCCGGCGCATTCCATCTAGAAAGTTACCAATGTCATCTGATAGCGACACGACGCAACAAAACAACACATTGTTCGAGATTTAATGTATTGTTTAGTTAATCTGTATAATAAACACGTTTTTTTTTAAAAAAAAAAAAAAGTTCTCCAAGATACTAAAGAAGACAGAGAAAAGATGGAAGGCGGTGAAGCAGCCTTTTACCTGCTGCTCGGATTATGGTATATAATGAGTAATAAACTCACGGCACAAATCAGGAGACGTCGTCGGGCAAAACAAAACAACCTGGAGAGGCAGTAACTATCATTACTGTGTACATCACTGTGTAGTGACATCATTCGCTACAAGCCAATCAATGGACACCAGCCTGCAGACCTCACTCTACCCACATGTCATGACAGGCCTGGCCCGACAACGAAGTAGGTCCAAAAAGTGTACCAGTACGGTCTGACAAATCGTAATGGAAACACTCTGAGGTCGGGTGGATTGGTGTAAGGCCCGGTAAACTAGGTCCGTGTGGAAAGACGCCTTATCATGTAAGGAGGCCCTAAAGGTCCTGGGGAGGCAAATAAAATCTAGATTTTCATAAAAATAACTTCATGAGCAACAGATTTGAAATAATCGATTAATTGCGCAGCCCTACTGGAAACTAATCTGACGTTCTGCCAGAAATGTCAACTAATCTTTTACACAGGTCCTACTGGGACCAGACAGCTTGAGCAATGGTATCCAGTACCCATGCTCACCCCCAACGGAAATTCTTAGGGGACATATTCCAATGCCTTCTGCGGGTCCATAAAATCTATGTCGTCCTGGTGGACCTCCTGGTGCATCTCTTGATGGGCCTCCTGGTGGATCTCTTGATGGGCCTCCTGGTGGATCTCTTGATGGGCCTCCTGGTGCATCTCTTGGTGGATCTCCTGGTGGATCTCTTGGTGGGCCTCCTGGTGGATCTCTTGGTGGGCCTCCTGGTGGATCTCTTGGTGGGCCTCCTGGTGCATCTCTTGGTGGATCTCTTGGTGGGCCTCCTGGTGGATCTCTTGGTGGATCTTCTGGTGGACCTCCTGGTGCATCTCTTGGTGGGCCTCCTGCTGGATCTCTTGGTGGGCCTTCTGGTGGATTTCCTAGTGGATCTCTTGGTGGGACACCTGGTGGATCTTTTGGTGGGCCTCATGGTAGATCTCTTGGTGGGCGTCCTGGTGGATCTCTTGGTGAGCCTCCTGGTGAATCTCTGGGTGGGCCTCCTGGTAGATCTCTTGGTCTGCCTCCTCCTCTCCTAGGACCCATTTCAGAGGAACGTTTTACCCACCTCGGCACCAGACATAGGAGCCATAGCACATAGGATCGTTGAAGCCATCTGGAAGTCATTCCTCATTGCCTCACCAAACTTCTCGACAACAGAGATACGAAATATGGCCACCACCCAATTCAAAAGGCCCCCGAGCTAGATTTTCCTTCCTTATTGTGGGAATCTGACTTGGGTTGGGCTGACACCAGGCGCTATGGCCTGGTCATCCAGTGCTTGCCAGTGACCCCTCCCATTGAAATATGGATAGATAGATGGATTGTCTCTCTGGGTTTCCATCTGTTTGCCTCCCAGTTTAACACCTGTGTGAATGTTAGGTGTGACCTGTTGATCATGTGACTTGCAGTGGAAATAAAACTGGAAGTGGGACACAGTATCGTAAATACACACCTGTAGTAGTACTACATTGTACTACATTGTCTTCAGTTAACTTTTCCATCGTAGTTTTTATTTTGTACACAAAGCCAGAACCGCCGAGATGATTAACAGTTTAATGTCTCCATCTCCAGAACCCCCCGCCCCCACCTCTGATTTATATGCATTTCTGGGACCCAACACTGTCATGGCTGACTGGTTTAAGCTGGTTCCTTTATACTGACTGGGTTAAACTGGTTCCTACATACTGACTGGTTTAAGCTGTTTCTGGTGTAGTTTATTATAGATACTAACTGGGTTAAACTGGTTCCTACATACTGACTGGTTTAAACTGTTTCTGGTGTAGTTTATTGTAGATACTGACTGGTTTAGGCTGGTTCCTGGTGTAGTTTATTATAGATACTGACTGGTTTAAACTGGTTTCTGGTGTAGTTTATTATAGATACGGACTGGTTTAAACTGGTTTCTACATACTGACTGGTTTAAGCTGGTTCCTGGTGTAGTTTATTATAGATACTGACTGGTTTAAGCTGGTTCCTTTATACTGACTGGGTTAAACTGGTTCCTACATACTGACTGGTTTAAGCTGGTTCCTGGTGTAGTTTAACATAAATAAAACTGGATTAAACTGGTTTCTGATGTAGTTTATTATAAGTGCTGACTGGATTAAACTGGTTCCTTATGTAGTTTAATATAAATACAAACTGGATTAAACTGGTCTCTAATGTAGTTCAATAGAGATACTGACAATTGTAACTGGTTCCTGTCTGATATAGTTTTAAATAGATACTGACTGGTCCAGACTGGTTCCTGTGTTAGTTTAATGATACTGACTGGTTTAAACTTCTTTTATGTAGTTTAGTGATACTGACTTGTTTAAATTGGCTCCTGGTGTAGTTTAATATAGATACTAACTGTTTTAAACTGGTTCCTGATATAGTTTTATATTGATACTTACTGGTTTAAACTGGTTCATGTGTTAGTTTAATGATACTGACTGGTTTAAACTTCTTTTATGTAGTTTAGTGATACTGACTTGTTTAAACTGGTTCATGTGTTAGTTTAATGATACTGACTGGTTTAAACTGGTTCTTAACATGAGTCATTAACAATTTAAATGTAACACATTTTTTATTTTATCTGAAACAATATAAACTGGAGCTGCTTTTGTTTATGTTTCAGCAAGGAGCCAGCAACGCTGAGAAGTTTGATTATGTGAGTAAAACTGATTCTTGAGGATGAGGATGACGATGATGAAATCAGACCTGTTCAAGCAAAGATCCTCTGTTCTGCTCTGCAGGTGATGAACTTCATGAACAAACTTGCAGGAAATGAGTACGTGGGATTCAGCAATGCCACGTGAGTCATCAGTCTCAGCAAAGCACTCTGACTGGATAAAATTCTGGTTCATGGTTTCATTAACCCTTTGATGCACAACAT
>JBAMHX010000027.1:15513619-15527136 GCA_037177515.1 Pseudomugil tenellus | reverse complement strand
GCTTACACCTAGCATACATCTACCTATTATCTAACATATTTAGTTTACACCTAGCGTACTTAGCTTACACCTAGCATTCTTAGCTGAAACCTAGCGTACTTAGCTTACACCTAGCATACATCTACCTATTATCTAACATATTTAGTTTACACCTAGCGTACTTAGCTTACACCTAGCATACATCTACCTATTATCTAACATATTTAGTTTACACCTAGCGTACTTAGCTTACACCTAGCATTCTTAGCTGAAACCTAGCGTACTTAGCTTACACCTAGCATTCTTAGCTTACACCTAGCATACATCTACCTATTATCTAACATATTTAGTTTACACCTAGCATAATTAGCTGACACCTAGCATACTTAGCTGACACCTAGCATACATCTACCTATTATCTAACATATTTAGTTTACACCTAGCATAATTAGCTTACACCTAGCATACTTAGCTGAAACCTAGCGTATTTAGCTGACACCTAGCATACATCTACCTTACATCTAGCATATTGAGCTGACACCTAGCATATGTAGCTGACACCTAGCGTACTTAGCTGACACCTAGCGTACTTAGCTGACACCTAGCATACATCTACCTATTATCTAACATATTTAGTTTACACCTAGCATAATTAGCTTACACCTAGCATACTTAGCTGACACCTAGCGTACTTAGCTTTCGTTTAACATACATTTTATCCAAATAAACAGATTTATATTATAATAAAAACTATTTTATATTAAATATTTTATTTAATATAAATAATCCATGACTGCATTTTAATAATATTTTTTGACTGTAAATGTTATTTGAATAATATTTATAAAAAATTAAATATCAATACACTTATATTATTTGTACAATTATAATAAAACTTATCTACATAATTTGTTGCGGATAAGGAAAGAAATGAAAGATGGCAGCTTGTTTACATCATATGTTGTTTATTTGTTGTTATTGTGTTCTGGACGTCGTGATGCTCAGTCTTCATGTTTTACATGAAACTATATGATGTGTTTGTGAATCGTTTACGTCTGCTGAGCTTCCAGAACCATCCTGACGCTTTTCTCTTCACGTCTGAGTGAATAAAACAAACAGGATGAAGATCAGCAGAAAGCTGTAAATCTCATTAAGCTGTTGTCAGACGGATGTTTGGTCTCTAATGGATGGAAATAAACGCCGTTATCTGCTTCCTCTGATAGGTGATGGATGAGTCGGAGGCGTGTTCGCTGCCTGGCGGCTTGGCCAGCGTGAAGAGACAGTTTGAGTTCGCCTCCCGGTCCAGCATCACGCAGGTTCACGTCCAGACGAGAAGCGTCCAGGTGAGATACTTTCCCCGTAATCAACACATTTTTCTACTTTATTCATGTTATAAATAGTTTATTTTGCAAAGAAAGCAAAACGGTTTCATTAGCATGAAGCTGGAAGAGGTTCATGAAGGGGGGGTCTAGAGGAGAGACGTGCAGCAGCGTCGCGTATCCAGACATCTGATTGGTTGTGATGTCGGAACAGAACCCGGTTCATCCGATCGCCAGGACCAGTTCATGTACTGGAAACCAGTATATGAGCTGCAGGTCGCACCGCTGCGTTTGATGCTTTTTGCTCTGCAACCTTCCCAGTAAGCCTCCATGGCAACACAGGAAGTTTGGATCATCATTCAGGATGTTTTCCTTCCTGGGGAGACGACGGTCGCCCCCCAGCTTTAATGCTGACATGAGTCTTCTGGTCTCAGCAGCTTCTGCAGGTGTCAGCCTGTCAGCCAATAGGAAGCTCCCACCAGGTAGGAGCAGCAGGTAAAGTCAGCGTTTAGGAAGCAGGAAGACGCGCCGCTGCGCCCGAGGCCTCAAAGCGGGTCCGAGCGGCGGGTCCGAGCGGCGGGTCCGAGCGGCGGGTCCGAGCGGCGGGTCCGAGCGGGCAACGTGATCCGGCTCGTCTGGCATCTTCTGCGCGACCAGAACCTGTTATCCGGTCGGGACAGGCAGGACGAATGCTGGACAATCCGCTGAATCCCGGAGGAGGAAATGAAACAATCCAACTTTCATTCAGCTTCTCTTCAGCGTGGAAGGAGTTTCCTGCTGCCGACAGTCTGAACGCCATAAAAGCGATTCAGCATGTTTCTGTTTGACAGGAGACGTCGAGCTCCACCGAGGTGACGAGCAGAGAGATGCTCCCGCCAGCAAGCCCGACTCGGCAGGAGGTACACAAGCATCGCACACATGATGATTATTCTCATTTCACACCTTTAGGAAACCAGCATCACACTAAACGCATTTACGGCTGATTGAAAATTTCCTGCCATCTTCTGACAGGTGATGCGCGAACAGAGAGTCCAGCATGGCAACGCAGCTGGGAGCCATTACAAGCAAACAGGTTATTCTGCTTTCATCACACTTCTGTATATTAATGATTGTTCTCGCTGCCAGCTGAATGAGGCAGCAGATGATTTTTACATGCAGCAAATCTAATCAGGGAGGTAAAATATTGGCCAATCACAGCTGCCCGCTACGCAGCTTTTTAATCAAATGATTTATTTCTCTTTCCAATTCCCGCGAGCTTCTCAACACCAATGATTTAATGAGGCGGATTCTTCTTCTGTCTCATTCAGTTACGCTTGTTGGAGGAGAAAACCTACCAAAGATTTCCACCCAGGCTTTGAAGCAGCAGTATGAAAAAAGCATGGAAGAAGCCGCGCCAGCCAAAGAAATGAAGGTAACCATGTGTGTTTGTCTAAGTGGGCATCACCCGCAACATGTTGATGAAAAATAAATTGGACATCATCGTTTCACAGCAAAAGTTAGAAAACGTTTTATTAAATGTGCTAAAAGAAAAACGCTTCAGTGCCAAAGAACCTGCATTTCTGTCTCCAGTTGAATGAAAATGCAGTTTGGTTCAGAGACGAGACTGTTTTTATGCTTTAAGTACTTTAAACGTTATGTCTGTATTTCTTTCTCTCAACTGGAAAACTGTTTTCTGTGCTTTAATGTCACAAATCTCACAATCTGCTTCCCTTTCTGTGTGACTGAAACCACATCCAAACCGCAGATGGATGCCGATTTCAACCAGTTTCAATGGGCACCAGTAACCCAATCCTCTGAAGTTACCACCTGCTATGATGCTTCCAAGACAGTAGTTTCCTCATCGCTGGCTTACCAGGCTGCAGAATTATTCCCCCCTCCACCGTCCAACTTGCCAGAAGAAATGGCCGAACACTGCGTGACTCCACCGGCTCGGGACCAAGCCGCCCATAAGCTCAACCTGGACAAGCAACACAAGAGTTTGGCCGAGCTGAAGCGCCTCTACAAGCACATTCACCCCGACGTGCGCAAGAACCTGGAGGAAGATTTCATGAGTCATCTCACCGAGGAACAAAAGACGGCGTTGGACAGGAAGGAAAAGGTGGGCGGAGTCCAGCAGGCGTGCTACATGTTCGAACACGACGACAGCGACTCGAGTGAATGTTCAAGCGGCGACAGGGAGCACATGGAGTGGGACGACATCCTCAAAGGGGAGGTGCAATCGATGCGCTGGATGTTTGAAAACAAGCCACTAGATGCGATCAAAGATGATTCCCAGGATGGCGACGAGGAGAGGAACATCGCTCAGCAGGAAATCATTGCTGGAAAGGATGTCAGATACACGGCATGGATGTTTGAGACACAGCCAATGGATGTTCTCGGGACAGAGACGTCTGAGCAGTCGCAGAAACGCCGCGATCTCGCCAAAGGAGACGTCCGCACGGCCACCTGGCTTTTCGAAACTCAGCCTCTTGATTGTTTGAATAAGATCTACCAGGAAGAAGATCAGGAAGTCGATGTCATAGTCACCAAACACATCACTGGTGGGGACGTGAAAACCGCCAGGTATCTGTTCGAGACCCAGCATCTGGATTCTCTGGGTAAAACAGAAACCGTTGAGGAGAGTCATTTCTTGAGTCTGAAGTCGGAGCTGGAAGAGATTAAGGGCGATGTGAAGACGACCACCCGTATGTTTGAAACGCAGCCTATGTGCGTCATCAGGGGGGATTCAGGGGAGATGCTGGAAATCACCACCGTCCGCAGGGAAGAAACCCAAAAAGGCCACGTAAAGTCGTCGCGTTGGAGGTTTGAAACCCAGCCTCTGGACATGATCAACAAAGACCCCGCGAAGGTCAAGCTGATCTGCAGCATCTCCATGGAAGACAACGCTCAGGGCGGTGTGAACAAAGGACGATGGCTGTTCGAGACAAAGACGCTGGACACCATCAAGGACGAGGAATGGGAGACTTCCAAACAGCAGAAGGAAGAAATAGTTGGAGCCGATGTGAAGAAGCACTGCCATGTTTTTGAAACTCAACCAATGGATTCGCTGAAGGACAATGCCAACGCTCGACCTTTGACTCCAGAGGACATTGTAGGAGGAGATGTTCGATCAGCTAAACATCTGTTTGAAACGGCTCCCAAAGAAAATGTGAAAGAGCTGCTAGAAGCAGGCAAACTCAAGAGAATGACGGCGTCCGAAGAAGAGAAAGGCGACGTTAGGCATCAGAAGTGGGTCTTTGAAAGCCAGCCGCTGGAGAACATACGGGAGGACAAGAAGGAGCTCGCAAGAACGGTGAATGTCGAAGCGCTCGACAAAGGAGATGTGACGAACTACAAGGAACGCTTTGAAAGCCTGGATTTAAGTAAATGCGAAGGAACACAGAAAATTCAGGTCGAAGGCGTGACGAGCGGCTCAGTCAAGTCCAACAGGGTGCTTTTTGAATCTACGCCATTGTATGCCATGCAGGACAGCGCCGGCCATTACCACGAGGTGAAGACAGTTCAGCGAGAGGAGATTGTGAAAGGAGACGTGCGCAGCTGCAGGTGGATGTTCGAAACGCGCCCCATTGACGAGTTCGACGAGAGCATCAATAAGTTTCAGCTCATCAAAGGTATCTCCAAACAAGAGATGGAGTCGGGCGATGTGAAGACGGCCAAGTGGCTGTTTGAAACTCAGCCGCTCCACGCCATTAAATGTCCCACCAGCGTTGGGGAGGACGATGGAAAAACTCAGGAAGGTATTCAAATCGAGAAAGGAGATGTGAAAACATGTAGGTGGCTGTTCGAGACTCAGCCGATGGACGTCCTGTATGAAAAGGTGGAGAAGAACCAGGCCGATTTAGAAGAAGTGCAAAAGGGCGACGTGAAAACCTGCACCTGGCTTTTCGAGACACAAACACTGGACAACATACGTGATCATTCAGAGACGGAGACCGTCCTGAAAACCTGCACCGTGCAGCAGGAGGACATTTACGGCAAAGACGTGCGTCTGGCTCGCTTCCTCTTCGAAACCGAGAACCTGGAAAACATCACGGGGGAGGACGCCGGCTCTTTCAGGAGGGTCACGGAAATAGACATCCAGTCGGGCGATGTTTCCAGGATGAAGTTCATCTTTGAGAATCGCTCCTCTGACATCATGAGCTCCACCTCCGAGGAAACGATGCAGAAGCTGAAGACGCAGCAGGCCGAGGACATCCATAAAGGAAACGTGCTCAACTGCACCTGGATGTTTGAGAACCAGCCGATCGATGCCATCCACGACGAAAGCAAGGCGGAGAGGCAAATTCACACCGTGACAGATGTTCAGGGGGGGGACGTTGACAAAGGCCGCTTCATTTTTGAGACGTACTCTTTGGACCAAATCAAAGAGGAGTCCTCTGAAACCGATAGTTCAAAACTCACCAGCATCTTCAGACACAACACAGAGAAGGGAGACGTGAAAAATTACACCATGATGTTCGAAACGCAGCCACTGTACGCCATCCGTGATAAGGAGGGGTATTATCACGAGATAACCACGGTTACCAAAGAAGAAATCCTGCGAGGGGATGTGGTCGGGGCCCGATGGCTGTTTGAGACAAAGCCTCTGGATTCAATCAGGGATTCGGAGGAGGTCTATGTGATTAAAGCCGTGACTGAAGAAGGAATTAGCAAAGGAGACGTCAGCTCTGCCAGATGGAGGTTTGAAACTCAGCCTCTGGATGAGATTGCAGACAATGTCAAAGTAAGGTCGAAGATGGTTGCCGACATCCGCGGCGGTGACGTGAAGACAAACAAGCAGCGATTTGAGAGCCATGAAATGACTCAGAAGTGCATCAGGACGGTGAGCGTGAGTGAAATCCAAAAAGGCGACGTCAGATCTGCCACGTGGATGTTCGAAACACGGACCATCGACGACATCGGCGGGGACAGCAGGGAGTATGAAGGCATGGAGAGAGTGACGAAAGAAGAAGTCATGAAAGGGGACGTCAAGCAGTCTGTGTGGCTGTTTGAGAAGCTTCCCCTCGACAGCATCAAAGAAGCCGACGGCACCGAGCTCGTTGGGACCAAGGAGATGATCCCGCAGGCCGACGTCAAGACCACCACGTGGCTGTTTGAGACCACGCCGTTTCACCAATTCAACGAGAGCAGCGTTGAAAAGACAGAGATCCTCGGCAAAAGCGTCAAAGAGACACTTCAGGAACTTTACAGCCAGAAAATGGTGGATTCGCAGGGTATCCTCATCGAAGCAGATGAAATCGGTGACGTGCGCATGGCGAAGTACAAACTCATGAACCAGGACGCTCCACAGATTCAGAAGGAGGAGATCATTAGAGGAGATCTGACCAACATAATGATGAACCTCTTGAACCGCCGTGAGACCACTGAAAAAGCCATAACTGTAGAGAGCGAGGAGCGAGGCGACATCGGCACCACGGTGAAGCAGCTGTTCAGCCAGGAAAAAGGCATCGATGTGGAGAAAGAGGCCATCATACGTGGTGACATTCAGGAGGCGATGAACAAGCTGCTGAGGACAGAAGGGTCTTCAAAGCGTGGCATCCTGATTCAGGAAGATGAGAAAGGAGACGTGAGGATGACTATTTACTCCCTGCTGAATACAAGTCAAAGCACCAGCATGGAGAAAGAGGACATCATTCACGGGAACGTCAGCAAAACTCTTCAGCGTCTTCTGTCCAACTCGGGGGAAGAGGAGTCAAAAAAGATACGAATCGGAGACATGGAACGAGGTAACGTGAGTTTCTACACCACCTGCATCGAGTCTGGAGCCCTGGATTATCTGAAGCAGCTCCAGTCCGAGTCCGATGAGAAGCCGGACGCGGTGCAGAAGGAGCGCATCATCGGCGGCGACGTGGAAGAGACTAAAGTGCTGCTCAAGAAGAATCACCAGCAGATTGGTCGCACCATTGCAGAGGACGACATCGTTCCAGGAGACGTCTGCAGCATCGTACAGGTGTTCATGACAGAGCCTGCCGTGTCCTACAGAAACCTGGAGGAAAAGGACATCGTTAAAGGAGATGTCAACGCCGCCCTCGATTCCCTGAACCAAGCCATCAACCAGAGAGTGATCATAGAGAGAGAAGAGGTGGTAAAGGGAGATATATCTACTACTCTGAAGTCACTGGAGGAGGCCCAGCATCAAGCCAAAGAGATGGAGAAGCCTGAAATCATCAGGGGAGACATAAGAGGGGCTCTTGAGTCACTGGAGAAATCCACATCCACTAAAAGTGAAGTAACTGTGGAAAATTTAGTCCCAGGTGATATTAAAGGAACCCTGAAATCCCTGGAGGAGGCAACACAAGCTGTGAAAGAGGTAGAAAAAGAGGAGATCGTCAGAGGAGACATCCACACTGCCATGCAGAGTTTGCACGACGCATCAAATGAGAAGAAGATTTACCAGCACCAGGTGAGCGAACAGGGTGACGTTAAAGCCACCATTCAGCTTTTACTGGAGCCAGGAGCATCTCCCAGAATGCAGCGCCGAGGAAGCGTAGAAGGAGACGTGAAAACATCCATAAAATCTCTCTGTGAAGGGCAGGAGGCGGCGCAGGTGGAAAAGGAAGCGGTCGTCAAAGGCGACGTTCAAGGTGCCATAAAGTGTCTCATGCAAAGAAAACAGTATTCAAGCAAGAAGCGCATGAAAGCAAAAGCGTCTGTGAAAAACCCACCGAGTGTAAAGCAAGTGGAGCATGAATGCCTGCATGAGGCTAAGAGTGCTGCTGCTCCCACTGTGAAAAACCTCTCTCAGAGCAGTGAGTCACACAAGCACACACACCATGAAAGCAAATCACTGCAAACGCAGGTAATAACCCGGGAGGGCCTCTCTGTGGCTGTAGTCAAAACAGACAATCCTGCTGGGGCCTCTCATCAGAAGAGCATGAAAGAACAGAAAGGGCTGCTCTTGCAGAAAGTCCACGCTCCCAAGACACTGCTGATGAAGAATCAACACAAGGCCGATAAGGATCAGACGGAGGGGAAAGCGGCCGTTGTGATGAAAGAGGCGCAGAGCACATTGCGGAACGCATCGCACAGCACATTGCAGAACGCATCGCAGAGCACATTGCAGAACACATCGCAGAGCACATTGCAGAACGCATCGCAGAGCACATTGCAGAACGTATTGCAGAGCACATTGCAGAACATATCGCAGAGCACATTGCAGAACGTATCGCAGAGCACATTGCAGAACGTATCGCAGAGCACATTGCAGAACGTATCGCAGAGCACATTGCAGAACACATCGCAGAGCACATTGCAGAACACATCGCAGAGCACATTGCAGAACACATCGCAGAGCACATTGCAGAACGCATCGCAGAGCACATTGCAGAACACATCGCAAAGCACATTGCGGAACGCATCGCAGAGCACATTGCAGAACGCATCGCAGAGCACATTGCAGAACACATCGCAGAGCACATTGCAGAACGCATCGCAGAGCACATTGCAGAACGCATCGCACAGCACATTGCGGAACGCATCGCAGAGCACATTGCAGAACGCATCGCAGAACGTATCGCAGAGCACATTGCAGAACGCATCGCAGAGCACATTGCGGAACGCATCGCAGAGTACATTGCAGAACGTATCACAGAGCACATTGCGGAACGCATCGCAGAGCACATTGCGGAACGCATCGCAGAACGCATCGCAGAGCACATTGCAGAACGCATCGCAGAGTACATTGCAGAACGTATTGCAGAGCACATTGCGGAACGCATCGCAGAGCAGCATTTCAAGCAAGCAAATAAGCCAGACGAAGACAACCAAACAGGTGCAGACGACTATGATGGAGAAAACCGTCGTGCACGAGGAAAACGTCGCTGTCTCGGAGCAAACAGGAAGCAAAACTCTTACGCAGAAGCCAAACATGAAAAATGTAAAGATTGAGCATCTAAGCCGTGATACGGGAGAGAAGAGAGATGTTAAAAAGTCAAATCCTAAGATTCACTTTCCTCCGCCGCCCTCCTCCCCACCTCCACCCTCTGAGTCTGACCTCTCCCTCCCTCCACCACCATCTCCAGTAACAGAGAGCCCAACATCACCCACATCCATCATGAGGCAGGACAGCGACCTACCCCCCCCTCCTCCGCCACCTCCACCCCCCATGGAGGGCCTAAAGTCTGAGCCTGACTTCTTCCCACCTCCTCCGCCTCCAGCCGCTGCAGGCGGACAAGATTTTCTCCCTCCACCTCCATCACAGCAAGAGCTTAATGCAATACCTCCTCCTGCCAAGAAGCCTTTCAGCAAACCTTTATTTAAAGTTCCCAAACCACCGGAGCCGCAGAAACCGGTGCAAGTCAAATCCAAATGGCAGAAAAAACAGCCAACCCCCCCACCACCTCAGCTCCCTCCTACTCAAGAAAGAAACGTGTCTACAGTCCGTAAAGAGGACAGCAAAGTGCAGAAGGTGAAGCAGGAAACCATCCAACAGACTGAAAGCAGCTGCCAAACTAAGACAGAAGCAGTGACCGTCCCAGCTGTAAAACCAGAACCAAGCCCACAACCAGCAAAGAAAGTCTTTGTGCCCCCCATTAAACTGCCTCCACCTGCAGACCCGGCTCCAGCCCCAAAGGCAAAACCGTATGCTCGCAAATTTAAAACGCCTCTCATGCTTGCAGAGGAAAGATACCGCCAGCAGAAACTGGAGAGAGAGGAAGAGGACAAGAGCAAGGTCTCTACTCCCACTTCGCCAATTAATATGCGATCTGCAGGCGGCAGGGACGTCTCCGTGGCGGAACATATTCAGAGCGAAGTGGCCACAGAGGTGACAAAAGCAAAGAGGGAAGAGGGAATACCAGCTGCACAGAAAACACAGATACCTCCGAGTAAAGCCTCAATCCCAGAAATAACTAAAAAAACAGCTCCTGCATCTTCAAACGTGCCGTTAGATAAAAAGAACGTTCCCAGGAAGCAACCTCCTTCATCTGACACCGATAATCTGACTGTTTCTGAGGCCTCATCCTCCAACCTGGTGGCTTCCTCAGTAACACATCAGCAGCAGTTTATTAAGAAATCCAGCGTCGGGTCTGTTGCTGTCCGGGAAAATGTAAATCTTCAAAGCCAGTCGGCGGTCACATTGACAAGCGAGGATGTGAAGAATATTAATGTGCCTCCAACACAGGAGGGGAAAAGAAGCCACTCGCAGCCCACTAAAATACCTAAAGTAACTCCCAGTTTCAAAGTGAAAACCTTTAAGATGCCGACGGAGAAAAAAGGGGACGCATGCGATGGTTTGGGCCAAAAGGAGACGATGAAAAGAGTTGAAGCAAAGGTGAATTCTGCTGGAACTGAAATGAAAACAGAAGTGAAAGGAAAACAGGTGCAAGAGGTTGATGTGGAGAAAGGCGAGACGGAAGAAAAGCTGTCGCCATTGGTTACTGTTTCAATACCTAAGGTGGCTCAGATAGCATCTACATCAATGCATCAAGGACAAAACCTTGTGTGTGTCTCCCAAAGTCAGCAGAGCGCGAATGCGGAGCATATTCAGAGACACAAGGAGGTTGTCGTGACCGAGAGCGTGGTGCAGCAGCAGCAAAGTAAGCTACAAGCAACGCTGGTAAATAAAGCTCAGATAAAGGCCGGGAAGCCGAAAGAAGTGTTGGTGAAAGGAGGCGACGAGCCACCAGAGATCACTGATGGAGAGAGATGTAATGTCATGCACAAGTTAATGGCTGACATAAAGGAGCTGGAGAATACGCCCAGCACGATCGACTCCAACACCATCAAGACAATCATAAGCCGAGTTCCAGACTGGGCCATGGACTCGGAGCAGAAGAACATCTGTAGCGAAGCCTCGAAACAGCAAAGCAAGAAGAAGCTGAAAGAGATGCTGGCTTATGTGAAGAGCATCGTTCAGACAAAGCTTGTGGAAAAAACCATGATCGCAGTGGAAAAGGAGGTAAAAGTTCCAGAACCACCGCCTGTACCTCCAAAACCCGACAAAAAGGTCCTCAGTGGAGCCGTGGCAAAGGCGAGCTCCAGCAAAAGCCAGAAGGTGGAAGAGAAAAGGTCTCTTCACGAGCAGAGAGTGTCCTCCCCGTTGGCGAGCATCCGAACGCCATCGCCTACTTTTATTATGATTGAATCCAGGAGGGTAGACTCGCCGCTCAGAGTGACGCCTCCTCCCCGCAAATCATTCACACCTACGTCAACCTTCAGCAGGGCATCGCCGTCTCCAACCTTCAGCCGCTCGGAGAAGCTGATGAAACTAAGGGATACGACCACCAAGCTGTCTCGGGGAATCACCCCCCCACCTCCCATGCCGGAGGTCGTAATTCCTGAAAGAGAGCAGTCGTCGGCGCTGAGCGGCGACAGGGAAACCCCCACCGAGAGAGGCGAGCTTGGGTTGGTGGACGTCACAGAGATGGTCGACTCCATGATGACAGTTAGAGACAAAAAGTCTTTCTTTGAGGAGGCGCAGTGGGCCGAGGTGCACAAGATGTACATCCGAAAGGATCCCATCGACATCCCAGAACGTTTGGGACCTGATGCTGAGGAAACGGCTGAGACTCTGACCATAGATCTAATGAAACAGGACCTTCCAAGAGTCCATTTATCAAAACTAGTCAACAGATTTGAGTCTCCACAGCCCAAGATTTACACCCGAAAAGAGCCAATAGTGATAGCAGAGAGGCTGGGAAGTGATACAGAGGATGCAGAGGGCGAATCCCAGACTCCAAGAACGGAGGAAATCCCCACATTCAACGTTAAAGCCATAAAGGATGTGTTTGAGACGGGGGAGCATAGCTCTCCAGCAGCCCGAGAGCTCCGAGAGCAAATAGAAAGAAGAGAATCCGAATCCATCTGTTCAGAACCACCGAGTCGTTCCCAAACCACTTTGGTCTCTGAGCAGTTCTGCAGCGTCGACCACTTTGGAAACTTAACAGAGACAAGGAGTGAAATGCATTCTGGGAGCTCCGCGGGTCGAGGCAACCCTCCATCCTATGCAGACGTGGTGAGGGGCCGAGTTCCCAGCGTCGCCGTGCCCCCAGAAGCCTCCACCGAGGAACTGCTGAGAAACTTCCAGCAGTCCTGGACCGAGAGCCAAGGAGTCTTCCACAATGTGGGTTTCAGCGTGACGGAGCAGATCGTAACCCCCCAGCAGGAAACCTTGGTGTCGGGTAAACCGAGCCGTCCAGCATGAGGATGCTAAACGCGCCTGGTTTGTGTTGGTCTGGAAACACTTTAACAGCAAAGTGGTTTTAGTTTCGTTTCTACTAAAACTTCATTTCTTACTTCTAACTGCACTCAGAAATAGAAACATAATTACTTTTCCTGAACTTGTGCATTCATTATGAAAATCACTCTCAGTCCTTCAAAGTCACATGTAAAAGGTTTATTGCGACTCTTATGGTGATTAAATTCTGCGTTGAGACACCTTGAAGCATCTGCATCACCTTCTCTCTACAACTGGATTTTTGTTTGCTCTCGCTGTTTCTAACAATTAAATTAGAACATTTTATTGCAGTTTTGTGAGAACTTTTCTGCAAAGAGGTGAAAATTATTTGTGTCAGATTATCTGAAAACATTTAATTATTTTTTTTATTATGAAAGCAAATATATGTTTTTCCCCATTTTCTCAAATGGAAACATAAAGTGGAAACCTTTGTTCCACAGAAATTGACTGCTACAGCAAATGTGCCAAATATTGGCTAAATTTTAAAATGGAATAAATAAAATGCCTTTTTTCACATCAACTAACTTAACAAAAATGTATTTAACAGAAATAATTGAATTAAAATGTAATTAATATGATAAAAATAGTTATAATTGAAATCATGACAAATTGTTATATAAAATTTAACAAATAAACTTAATTTAATATTTTAATAAAGAAATAATTATTTTATCATTAAATAAGGATCAAAACATTAAATTTTAAAAAGGAGCAAACTTAGATTTATTATTAAAGTAATAAAATAGCTGATGGTGATATAAATAAAACTAAGATGTGTGATAATTATAATAAATTAGGGCTAAAATGTTATTAAAATGTAAAGTCTTTTTAACTTTCTTCTGCTAATCAGATTTTTACAATAATCAAAATCAATAAATGTATGAAAATTACATTTATAACATTATTCAATACAAATCTAATGGAAATCTAATGCACTTCATTGGTCAGTTTTAGTCAGACTAACATGTTTACACGTACTTCAAGTCAGTTTTAGTCAGACTAAAGTGTTTACACGTACTTCAAGTCAGTTTTAGTCAGACTAA
>JBAMHX010000027.1:15281257-15294910 GCA_037177515.1 Pseudomugil tenellus | reverse complement strand
GCTTGCCCAACTGTGTGTTAGCAGTGTTTTAAATATGTTTTTACAGTGTTTAGCTAGTTTTAGCTGTGCTTTACCAGCTAATTTCAATTATTTCTACCAATCTTTTAGTCAGTTGTAGCTGTTTGGTTTTTAAAAAGTTGTGTAGGTGTTTCAGCTACTATTGCATTTTTAGGTAGTTTTAGTGATTTTTGCTTTGTTTTAGCTAATTTTAACTGTTTTTTTTAGCTGTATTTTAAGGGTCTTTGCTACTTTTAGCTTTTTCTAGCAATGTGTAGGCCATGTTTAGGCAGTGCTGTGACCAGTTATGGCTGTTTTACAGCAGCACATTTTTTTTTCTTTAGGAATGAAATAATCCATTTAGTATTTCTTAAGAATAACAAGCGTCATCATTATAAAGCAGTAATGACAGCCTGAGGTGTGTGTGTGAATGTAAAGATCTACAAACAGTAATTAAAGCCCTTAAAGTCCCAAAAAGTACAATACATTTATTTTACATCTACAGGGAAAGAAAAAAGCAGTGGTAAATGTCCGAGGCAGCAGACGTTGATCCTCCACACTGAAGAACAGAGCGTGTTGCGTCTTGTCTTTTACAGCCTAGCTATTAAACCAGCTGCACACGTTGCTGTTTTCACACGTTTTATGCTATAAATCATCTCTTCTTTTATAATACACTGCCTCTGTGCTCCTGGAGGAGCTTAAAAGAGTCATAAATGCACCTCTACATAATTAAACACGCTACATCCCAACATGCTTTGCTAAAACTGACAGTTTCTGGTGATGAGCTAACGCTAGCACGCTCTAAAGATCAAATACTCCTGTGTTTTACCGTGTTGGTTCACTGACTTCAAGTCTCTTTGTTGTTACGCAGTATAACGTGTAAATAAATTATATTGATGATAAAGTTTCTTGTAGTGTTGAAATATATTATTGTTTGCTTGTTCGCCTCAACTTAAGTGCAAAGTTTTGGAAGAGTTGGAAGTTTTCTACGCTCATCTGATCAAGAAGTGAAAATAAAAGTGATAGTCATTAAAATATTCATGATTTAAAACTGTATTGTGAGTCATCCGTAACGCTTTGTGCCATCTGTGTTCACAGAGTTTAAAAGTTCATTTATGGTCCTTTATGAATGTAAATGAGTCTATATGTCTTTTCAGTCTGTCCACTAGGGGGCAGTGATGAGTTCAGGGCTCACTTCCATGTTATGACACTGGTTTGTAGCAGTAATGCTAATATATAATTTACAATCAGCTACAGTCTATATTAATCCGTCTTTCCTGTCCTCTCCGACCCCAGCGTGTCGAGGCAGATGGCTGCCTTACCCGAGCCGGGTTCTGGTGGAGGTTTTACTTCCCGTTAAAAGGGAGTTTTCCTTCCCACTGTCGCCTCATGCAGCTCAGGATGGGAGATTGGATCGAAGTCAAGATTTGATGCAATCTATCTGGTTCCCTTAAATTGGCTATTTTTTATAAATTGGCCGATCTCTGTGAAGCGCCTTGAGACGACATTGTGGGAAATGGTGCTACACAAATACACAAAGATGAATCGAATTGTCCAAACATCCAAAATTGTCCAGAACAAAAATAAAACCGTTTTGTGATTTTCTCAATGTCTGTGCTTTTTATTTGATGATTTCTGTGTTCTTTTTCCTGTTCCTCATCTTCTCTGGTTTGTTTCTTCGCTACTATGTGTCAGTCGTACAACTCGACACTTTGCCGTGATTTCTGGTGGTATTGCTTCATTTTTTGCATCAAGTGACAGATAGCTAGGCAGCTTTTTAGTTAGACAAAATTACGAATCAACTCAGAACACAGACAAAACCAGTTTCATCAAACAAAACCAGTTTCATCAAACAAAACCAGCTCCAAACAAAACCAGTTTCATCAAACAAAACCAGCTCCAAACAAAACAAGTTCCATCAGAACTTTTTAAAACCTAAATATCGCAATAATAAACTGGCAATGGAAAGACGTACATTTAAAAGCGCTTTAAAGTATTGAGAAAACATTTCTAGGTTGTTTTTCAGACATATCTATATGAAAGTATATCGCAGAATGTAATGGAAACACTTTTTTCATTTATGCATCAGCGGGGGCAACGTAGGGGGTCATGTAGGTCAGTTTATTTCAAGTGGTAGCTGAAGCCTACCTCAGCAGTCATAGGGTACACCTGGACAGGTAACCAGTTCATCACAAGACAATACAGAGAGACAAACAACCAGTCGCAGTCCATTCACTCCTATGGAGAATTGACAATGACCAACCGACATAACAGGCTTGTCTTTGGATGGTGGGAGGAAGACAGAGTAGCAGGAGAGACCCATGCTAACACGCTAATGATAAACATTTGACATATTTGCAGCCCCAGTAAGCGCTAAACATGAGCTAAGTTTAGCAGAAAGCTACTGAACACATCATGTCAACATCCGTACCAATACAGAAGTTTTCATATATTTAAATACGTTTTTAAAATCAAAAGACAGAAGTCATGGACTCACATTTTAGGGGGGGGATTGGGCATTTGTGTGTGTTTGCGTGTGTGTGTCTCAGTGGTTATGATGGATCTGTCAATTGTATGTGTCATGCATGTAACAGCTTTTTTAATTTTAAATTATTTTATCACGGAATTTGTATCGTCTCTGCATGAAAAGCGCTTGATAAATAAAGTTTGATTAGATTTGAAGTTTGACAACATATATCAGTTAGCCGTTAGTGAAGGAACGTCATTTTCTCAGGATGAGTTGAGAACAAACATGCTATACAGACGTGTAATAACAAGAAATATTAATAATTACATCTTATCTTACATGTTATGCTGGTGAAATGAGCTGCTGCTAGCTAACATTAGCATGCTAGCGTTACAGTATGTATCTGTTAGCTGATTTGACATCATGAGCAGAGGTCAGCGACCTGTAGGCAGATTCTGGCAGCTGCTAACTAAAACTTATCACAATGACTCTGCTAACACTGCTCTCCTTTCATTCTGCGTTTGTCTCCGGGGATAAAAACACACACATGCATAGTAGCTGCATTCAGAGGTGTGTTAGCGCTTAGCAGTGTCCTGTGTCCTCCTTTCGTCCACGTGGGAAGCTAACCTAATATACACAAACAAGAGCACGCTGTAGCCTGTAGCCTGCAGCATGCGCTTCTTATTATCCCAACAGATGACAACAACATGACCCTGACCCAGAGAGGGAGCCTCCTTTTAGATATTTCCTGACCTGCTTTTGCATTTTTCCTGATCCTGAGCAAATGACGGCTCATTTGCTTCATGCTACACATAAGCAAGCCAGCATCCTTAATGCTTCGCCATCTGGTGACAGTCACATGCAGCATGGTCAGAGGCTATCGCGGTTACAAAGCAGATGTTCTTGTTGCTTTACAGGGTAAAAATAGGTTAGAGCGGCTGTTTGTACAAGAGAATGAAACATCTGGAATGAAGGAAAACATTTAGTTTTGTTCATTTAGAGGGAGGATGATATAATGGAAGGTCTGTTGCAGAGTGATGGAGCATCAAGGTAAGAAGAGGCAGATGAAGTGATACAGACATCATGTTTAGTTTGTACTGTACGAGCATTTGTGATCTGGAGGGGTATAGTTGAGCCGTACAGATAAGTGCTATATAGACTGAGTATTTAGAATACTATTACTGGTATAATTGTTGTTGTTGTTGTTATCATTATTATTCGGGCATCATTGTTAGACTGTGTTTCAGCATTAATTATTATGTAGTATATAGCACCGAGTAATACTTGTTGATAATAGTGATATGGGTGAAGTTTAGGATTCCTGCCTTCTGAAGAGTTTTTCTCTTGTTTTGTTATGTTTTATCTATATTTTTATCTCTTTTGATCTGATGATTGGTATCGGACTGATTTCAGATAAATGTTATCTGTAGATTCAGAGAACCAGAAAAAGTCTCTGAACACTCGGGACCAGCCTATATGTTGGGGACCAGCCTGGATGTCGGGGACCAGTCTGGATGTCGGGGACCAGTCTGGATGTCGGGGACCAGCCTGGATGTCGGGGACCAGTCTGGATGTCGGGGACCAGTCTGGATGTCGGAGACCAGTCTGGATGTCGGGGACCAGTCTGGATGTCGGAGACCAGCCTGGATGTCGGGGACCAGCCTGGATGTCGGGGACCAGTCTGGATGTCGGGGACCAGTCTGGATGTTGGGGACCAGTCTGGATGTTGGGGACCAGTCTATATGTCGGGGATCAGTCTGGATGTTGGGGACCAGCCTAGATGTCGGGGACCAGCCTGGATGTTGGGGACCAGTCTAGATGTCGGGGACCAGTCTGGATGTTGGGGACCAGTCTGGATGTTGGGGACCAGTCTGGATGTTGGGGACCAGTTTGGATGTCGGGGACCAGTCTGGATGTTGGGGACCAGTCTGGATGTTGGGGACCAGTCTGGATGTCGGGGACCAGTCTGGATGTTGGGGACCAGTCTGGATGTTGGGGACCAGTCTGGATGTTGGGGACCAGTCTATATGTCGGGGATCAGTCTGGATGTTGGGGACCAGCCTAGATGTCGGGGACCAGCCTGGATGTTGGGGACCAGTCTAGATGTCGGGGACCAGTCTGGATGTTGGGGACCAGTCTGGATGTTGGGGACCAGTCTGGATGTTGGGGACCAGTTTGGATGTTGGGGACCAGTCTATGTGTCGGGGACCAGTCTGGATGTTGGGGACCAGTCTGGATGTTGGGGACCAGTCTGGATGTTGGGGACCAGCCTGGATGTCGGGGACCAGCCTGGATGTTGGGGACAAGCCTGGATGTTGGGGACAAGTCTGGATGTCGGGGACCAGTCTGGATGTCGGGGACCAGTCTGGATGTCGGGGACCAGTCTGGATGTCGGGGACCAGTCTGGATGTCGGGGACCAGCCTGGATGTTGGGGATCAGTCTGGATGTCGGGGACAAGCCTGGATGTTGAGGACCAGTCTGGATGTCGGGGACCAGTCTGGATGTCGGGGACCAGTCTGGATGTTGGGGACCAGTCTGGATGTCGGGGACCAGTCTGGATGTCGGGGACCAGCCTGGATGTCGGGGACCAGCCTGGATGTTGGGGACCAGCCTGGATGTTTGGGACCAGTTTGGATGTTGGGGACCAGTTTGGATGTTGGGGACCAGCCTGGATGTTGGGGACCAGCCTGGATGTTGGGGACCAGTTTGGATGTTGGGGACCAGCCTGGATGTTGGGGACCAGCCTGGATGTTGGGGACCAGCCTGGATGTTTGGGACCAGCCTGGATGTTGGGGACCAATCTGGATGTTGGGGACCAGCCTGGATGTTTGGGACCAGCCTGGATGTTGGGGACCAGTCTGGATGTTTGGGACCAGCCTGGATGTTGGGGACCAGTTTAGAACCACATTATGCATCAGGATGATGGAAACAGAGAACTGGACTTGCGGTCCAGATGTTTCACCAACACACCCTGGAACTTCACCATACTGGTGTTTTGCTGCCATCCGACACACAATCAACTGGTAAAAAGCTTCAGTACTAACATCTCATGTGTTGTTTATCTTCTACTGTGAATAAAACATGACTTTGATGAGATTTATACATCATTAGATTCTGTTTTATTGAACACAGCGTTGCAGGTTTCAGGAGCTGCGTTTGCGTTACATTAATCTGAGAACCAGCTGGAAGACTTGTGCACATTTTCAGTCATATCCAATCACAACGCAGGAGCTCAAAGTAATTACAGGAAGCTGGTTGTCCAGTAAGTCTCGAGACGGCGCTCATTTCCTCCAGCAAGGAATGCGATAACGCTCAATGGTGAACCTAAGGAAGCCCGATGGGATCATTCTTCATCTTAATGCTGATTTATAGACTCCGATTGATTAATAAATCCACACAAATGAGCTGGATCATAACAGCTACTAGCAAGAGGTCAGGAATCTGTCCCATACTCGGCAGAAGAAGGGAAAAAGCTCCCTCTGGTCCCCAGACTGGCATCAAACCCAAGACAGAGATGAGCTATCGGGGCTTCGGGCGTTATCAGAAGATGATGGCCGGCTGCCAGAGACACAACGATATGAGCAGCAACAGAGCCGCCGCACAAGAAAGCGCCCAGGAGAACAAAACACACACAGCGCTCACACAGTGGGTTACTCGTGTCTGAGCAGATGCTGCGTCTGCAACAGGCCCGTTGCTGTCGCGGCTTACTGGGCGACATCACGGCAAGGCAGCCGGCTCGTTACGCACATACGCTGCTCCGATGGGCTTAAAGACAGCAAAGCATCAACATTAGCCCGGTTGTTGAGGTCTGTTTGGGTTCTGTGAAAAAAGCAAAGCTACTCTCTGGCCTGAGATGCATCAACTCTGTTTTTATATGTGTAGCTTAAACATTCACGTTTATTGATAAAAACAGCATGAAGACCAAGTAAAGCCAGAAAACAGGATTATTTAGCTGCCTCACACGACCATTATTTCTCCTCGTTTTCTGCTCCTGATTGGACATTACTGTCAGTTTCTCTCTGATTGGTGGAAAGTTAAACAGTGAAATGATGTCATCATGGATCACGATGGATAAAGGGAATAATGGCAACATGTTGCTGGACCATAAAGAAGCTGGAAACCTCCGTAGACCAGCTGACAGGTCAGATTTCTATCAGAGATGCACACTGAAGACTTGGGGCTGCGAGTGATCCTGCAGAGTTTTAAGGGTTAAATAAAGTTTAAAAATGCACCTGAAAAACGATGTTTCCTGCATCGTTTTATCCGTCCTGTCAGAAATGCATCAGGTTTTATCTGCTGTCCTGAAGCAGGAGTGTGTGTGTCGATAACTGATTTGGCTCTAAACTACGTTTCGCTCAGACAGGGTTTAATGTTTTATCAGCTGCTGGCCGTGTTTCAGTGCTGCTGTCGATACCGCGGAGCATTTATCACTAATAAATGATCCGGTGATTTTCATATACGGTGTCCCACAAGGCTCAACATTCAGACTTTCTCTGTTTTGTGGCAAAAACTATTTTATGTTGTATAGCAGATGAAAATCAACTTAACTTTATTTATAAAACATTTTAACACGACGCCAGTTTCCACAAAGTGCTGAACATAGAAGTAAAACTTGTGAACTAAGTAAAAGTGATTTAGAATAATAACAAATGATAAAAGAAAAAAACATGAAAAATAATAGAAAGAAAATAAAGCAAAAATATTTTATATGAAGTGAAATGAAGCTGTTTTTAAGCAGATCTCAGTGAATCAAGCTTGTTATGATAAAGTCGAGACGTTATCATAAATCATGAAGCTGATCGTAGTTCAGGAAACATTCTACATCTGTATCTTTATTCCGCTGGATTAATGTTAATATAATTTCATGACTGTGCACAGCATACTGGTCTACTGTGGTTGTTTAACGTGCTTTATAAATAAAGTTGCATTGAATAGTAGAGAGAAAGAGGAGAGCTGCTGTTTCTGGCTAAAAATGGGCTTTTCCTGTTTTTCCTCTGAGACAACGAGGTCAAAACCCTGCTTGGGTAAGTCTGAGCTGCTCTTTCCTATGTGCCAGCGCACATACATGTGCACGTGCACACATACATGTGCACGTGCACATGCACAGATTCTTCAACCCCTCCCTCCTATTAAGTATTAAATCCTGCTTCTCTGATTACTCCTGCTTGGGTCTCCAGGGTGTTTCCTCTCTTCTCCACCCTTTTCCTGCCCCTTTCCTTTTATTTCCCCCCCCCCCCAGCCTCTTAAATCTCCACATTTTCTTCAGCCTTTTACCTCCTCCATCATTTCTGCTTCCTTCAGGCATCCCCACCCTCCACCTTGGCTTCACGATGTAAAATCCTCCCTCTTCTCTGAGTAATTAAGCCTTTTATTTATCCATGTCTCTGACTGGAAATGTCCCAGTTTCTGCCTCCATGTCTGCCATTTTCCTTCCCATTGCTCTCCTCCTCCATCCCTTCATCAGCTCCACCGTCTTGTCCTCTTAGTCTTTCTGTCTTCCATCTTGACATGCAGCCACCCGGGTTTAAAACGTTTTTATTCATGCTAACCAAAGAAGCTAACATTGCAAACCTGTAGAAGAAGCGACACACCTGAATGTGAGTGGAGGAGAATTTACAGCTATTAGACGATTAAATTCTGTCTTAACCTGTCAGACGCTGCAGGTGGAGACACAGAAACGTCATGTTTAGAAGTTAGAAACTTTTCTACAAAACAAGTTCCTTTTTAAAGCGTTTAATCAACAGGCAAAGAAATGCTTCTGATGTCTTCACCAAGCAGTTTTACTGCTAAAACAGCGTAATCCTTAGAAAAAAAAACTTTAACATTTCAACTTAGATAAGTTTAAATCATATCAATAAATTTGATCCCATAAAAACGTCATATTAAAGCTACTGTTATTCCGTTCCAGGTAAGCGTGTCACAGCTGGGTATAAAAGCAGCATCAACCAAAGGTTTTATTTTTTCTAGACAGGAAAAGCTTGTGTGTGCCAAACTCGGTCTGGGAATGTTCCAGAAAATACTCCTTCACATCTCACACGAGAATTATACACCAGAGGACTGAGATATTATACCAGAATTAAAATAATGAAGATGACAAATAAACAAGAGATACTGCAGACTAATAAATTTAAATTTTGTAAAAAATGGACACAAAGTTTGGTCATAAATAAATTAGTTTCCTCAAAATGCTGATAAAATGTAAGCTAGAAATAGTTATGTCCATGTATTTCTTAATGTGTTATAAAATTACTTTGGTGTCTTTAAACAAATACAAAACCAAGATAAAAAGAATAAAATTAAATGTAACTAATGCTAGAAAATTAGGTAAATATTACATAAATGTTAATAAAATATAAAATATTTAAGAAAAAAATAATTTTAAGGTTAATCTAAAAAAAACATTTAAATAAAAATTAACATCTTAAATAGTGCTAAAATATACCTTTTAAAGTTAACATAAGTATATGAATAAATGTTAACATAAATAAACCTGCAAACATGAAGAAAGAAAATCAAATAAAATGTTGAAAAAAATCTAATGAATATTAAATAATGGGTGTGTTATAAATATATGAAAAAAACAAATGTTAAGATAAATAAAAATCCTATTTTGAAAAAATATTTTAAATAAAAATAAAAATATTACCAAACATAAATATCTAAAATGAAATTTAAACAAATAAATAGAAAACAAACATTAAATAAAAACATTAAATAGATTTAAAAAGAAATCTTGCAAAAAAAATAACAAATCAGTGACATTTAAACATTTTTATTCGATGTCAGAAATGTTTTCATGCCTCCTGGCTTTGCGGGAATAAAATGATGCATGTCTCACCTGAGCTGTCCCAGGTTGTACTGCCTCGTCTCTCCGTCCGTGGACCGCGAGACACAAACGGAGAAACACGGCTGGAGCTGCCGGAGCTCCAGCAGGACAACGGCCAGGTAGTGGATGAAGAGCAGAGCGTCCACCAGCGACACGGCGTACTGCACGATTCCCTGGTAGTTCTCATCCTGCAAACAAGGACACTGAATATTCTGGATATCTGCACACGGTGCAAAGCCAACTGATTATATGCAGGAATGCTTCAAAACAAAGAATTTACATGAGATTGGCCTGCAGGGAGAAAACAGGAGATTAAACACATGTAGGACTAGATGTAGAGCACATGAATATTTAGACACGTTTAGAAGAAACCATCAGGGACTTTAAAGCATGACTGTCAGTAAACACAAAATCATCTGTGTTGGTTTCTGATTGGATTAAATCTGAATTTATGTTTTCAGTTGGATGCTTTGTGTTGTTACGGTACGTTACTGTCTGGTACAGCTGGACAGGTCGCCAGAACCAACATGTGTACTTCATTTTAAAAGAAGAACATATTTATCAGCACATTTGTGTCCATCTGATGTGAAACGCACCTGCGAGTCGAGTATCCTGACACTGTAAAAGAGCCAATAGGACGCTACGAACAGCAGCACCAGTACAGCAAGAAGGACCCGGAACACAAAGACCCGCGGGAGTCCTGCTCGCGCCGGTCTGAAGAAGAGCGCCCAGACGGCCAGGAGCAGTATGAGCAGCTTGAAGGCCACGGAGATGAAGAGGCCTTCGCAGGCCGTCCCGCAGCTCTGCAGCTTCCCCGGCCAGAGGAGGTGGGGGAGCACGAGGAAGGCGAGCGGCGTGAGGAACACCAGCAGGCCCAGGATCACGGCTAAGGTCCGGGTGAGGTAGCGCCGGCAGTCGAGCCCCACGCTGTCCTCCAGGTCCTTGGTGATGCGGACGATGTCCTCCTGGGAGAGGCTGTGCTCTGATGTGCCGGTGACGGCCGTGGTGGTCTCGCCCCAGTTGTCATCCTGCCAACATGAAGAAGAAGCTGAATCAAGTCACAGCTACACCTTTGTTTCATCGTTTCATCATCGTTCGCCTCTAAAACTCCTAAAATCTTCCCGTCAGGGAAAGTTTTCTGACTGAAGCACGTCAGAAAGAAAAGACAGAAAGTGGGGAGTGAAAAAAGAAAAGGCAGCGAGCTGCCAAATGGGCTAAACGCTGACGTCTGGGTCCGACTGGAGGAACCAGCAAACTGCTGCCAAGGCCAGAAACCAACCTGCTCTCTGAAACGCACATCGCATTAGAAAGACGAGCTGGGGGTGCGTTATGAGGAGGGGGGCGTATTGGACAGAGGGGTTCTCTTTGGCCTCGAGGTTAAAGCAGAACAATAGCAGAACCCATCCATTATGATCAGGGTGTCTTTAACCCTTAAAAGCCCAAAGAGCATGTAGAAGCTGCAGCTTGACGTGATGTTTTCAGCTTTCAGGTTATGAGGCTGAAACGGTGTTAAATTAATGTGTCAGCTTAAGCTTTCTGATTGGTGGAAAGTTCAGCAGGAAGTAACAGAAATACCAATGTTGTTTAGCTGGAAATACAAAATAAATCATGTTAACATAAATAATATATATTCTTAAAAAATATTAGTATAAATTAGGATAAGATTGTTTATATTTAAAAAAAAAATCATGTTAAAATGAATAAATGTACATTTTTAAATAAAAATACTGAAACATAATTATTAATTTGTCTATAGTAAAAATTTTGACAAATTCTTGTTTAAATAAATAAATGAAATATTAACATCTATTAAAATATTTTTAATGAAAATGAAATTTATATAAAAATAAATTTGAAATATTGCTAAATTAATCAAATATGTTTTATACAGATCAAATACATTTATAATATAAATTTATTTAAAATAAATGTTGAATATTTTGAATTAAACAAATGAAATATTTTTCTATGTTTGCATATAATTATATATTTTAAACTAAACTTTAAAAAGTTTAATACATTTTCAATATACTTTGTGACATTGTTGCATTTTTTAAATTTTAATATGAATGTTTTCTGCCTCCTTTCATTTTTTTCTGTGTGACTTATATGTGAACTTAAACAGCTTTTTTTATTAATAAACATTCATGTGGATGCGTATTGTTGGTCAACGTAGGGACTTAAAAACAGTTTGTGCTAAAACTTTAAGGCTAAAGTTACGAAACACTCGCGTTTACAGGTGACAACATGTTAAGCGTTGACTTGTTGGTGTCGTTTTCACCGACAGTCTCTTTGACGAAGTCCAGATCTGCCGGCGGGATCAGGTTCATCTGGCCTTTGACACCAGGTTGTAAATAACCGTCACTATCTGCATATCTGTGCAGCCCAGCATTCTTACTGAGCCATCATGAGACCCAAACTGGGTTCAAAGAGTCAGAAAACACGTGTTACCACGTTCCTATGGGAGGCTGAACCAAAGTCTGCAAAGATTTCATCCTTACAAGTAAACAAACGGAATAAATGTGTCAAAACACAACATTTCTGCTAAAACACATTTTTCACAAGCATTCCCTACAGAAAGGACGCTAGTGAGAACCGCAACAAGCAGGGTCGCTCGTTTTCACTGCAGCCAGAGCATCAAATCAACAACATGGCGGCAAGTCTCTGCAAAGAAGCCAGAATGTTCTTGAAGCTGCGAGAACATAAAAGCGTAATTTTGTTCTTTTTTTTACCTTGTCCTTCTTTGTCCCCTTTCGTCTATTTCCCATTAAATACTTCTATGTACTCACTAGTTAAGCTGCAACTTTTCAAATCTCCTTTGAATTATTTTATCCCCCTAAATGCTTAATTACAACAAGTTTTGTTGCCCCTTTAAGGCTGCAACATACACGAAAAGCAAGAAATTAGTTCTTGTTCTCGGGGGTCTGAGATGAAAATGACGTCATTTTGTTCTCGCGGACGTTTTTGAAGACAGTTCTCGACACACCGGGCTGGCAGAACTTTTTTCTGGAGGGGCTGCGAGAAGATACGCTCATGGCTGCAACTCGTGGAAAGAAATAGCCAAAACTTTATCAGTGGACGAAAGCGTCTGCAGAAGGAAGAGGCGCTACCTTTGCGACGAATTTGCCAAAGCTAAACGCCGAATTCAACAGAGGAAGAGTGGGGACCCTGGTGGAAAACCGGCGGTACCGGCCCTTTATCTGTCTCTGCAGTGGCTGGACGTGCACATAAAGCATGCTAGAGTGGGGGGGCCGTATGAACACTTGGGCAGGGTGACTTCTTGTGGAGTATAAATGCAGAACAAGAACTTTTTTTTGTTCTTGCGACCTCAAGAACAAGAAGTCAGTTCTGGCTTCTCGTAACAAGCTTTACTGTCCACACCGTCTGTGCTGTCCTCCATGTTCCGTAGTAATCCGCTAACGTTACTATTTCCCCTGTTGATGGTAAAATCGCCATCGCATTACTGGAAAACTCCAGAAAACTCCAGAAAAAGCTGAAATAAAGGTCAAATTCCGGATTTAGTTGTCAGACTGTTGTACCTGGGCTTCCCATCTGCCAGAAGGACTAAAAATAGTCGATGTCCCACATTTCCTCCTGGAATTAACCAGTCATTACACAGCTGGTTCCCTACTGCCCATCACATGGAAATAAGACCAAACTGGGAGGAGAGGAAGGAAGAGGCGTTGAATAACAAGGCGAGGAGAGCGATGGTAGAGATGCTGGAGGATAAGCCAACATGTGCAGCCGAGCACCTGTCAGCTCTGCTCTCGTCCTGCATCTGCAGGGATTTATTAGCTGAGGCGAGTAGCAGAAACATCAGAAATGACGTGTTCTCGCTACAACTCAACAAGCAGAGAGGAGGAAGGAGCAGTACAGGCTTTAGAAATGACTGGATCCACAGAAATAGCAGGAAACGTTCGGCTATTTATTTCTGAAATGGAAAAATTTAATGACATAATGATCGTTTTAGCACTTAGAGGTGAATGTTTGGTCTCCATCATCTGAACCACCTTACAAAAGCTTATTTTTCTCTTTTTAGGTTGGAAGGTCTCTCCAGGAACCTTAAAGGACTTTCCAGGAACAGTTCTGTCCAAAAACAGTTCTCCAGGAACCTTAAAGGACTTTCCAGGAACAGTTCTGTCCAAAAACAGTTCTCTAGGAACCTTAAAGAACTTTCCAGGAACAGTTCTGTCCAAAAACAGTTCTCCAGGAACCTTGAATGAGTTTCCAGGAAAGTTCCGTCCAAAAACAGTTCTCCAGGAACCTTGAATGACTTTCCAGGAACAGTTCCGTCCAAAAACAGTTCTCCAGGAACCTTGAATGACTTTCCAGGAACAGTTCCGTCCAAAAACAGTTCTCCAG
>JBAMHX010000027.1:15193296-15212287 GCA_037177515.1 Pseudomugil tenellus | reverse complement strand
ATGGATGGATGGATGGATGGATGAAGTGAGAGAGGCATGGATGAATAGAGGAGTGAAAAGCTGTTTCAGGTTATAATGCATAAATTATTTTAAAACCAAAACCTTTTCTGTTGTTTTTGTCGTCTCAAAGTAAACAGCTGTCCAGATGTTTAAGGTGCCACTAAAGTAAAAACATTGGCATCTTTTACACTCAGAGTTCCTCGTTTCACAAAAAGCTCATTTTCTCGGTTTATTGGTGAAAAGCAGAAATTTTGCTGATGTTGTACTGCAGGTTACTGAAGAATGGAAAAGTTAGAAACAACATTTTTCTGAGTTTGCACGTTCTTTTGGTAGTTTGTGTTTCTGTCCTTCCTGCTGAAACAATGACTGGCATGAGTGAAATATCTCTTCTGTGCAACTTCTTGTAACGGTCAAGCCAATCACATTGATCTACCTGATTCAGGTGTGCTGCAGCAGAAAACATACAAGCCCTCGACGACCAACTTTGGACATTCCTGCTGTAACCAGTCAAATGATTTCCAGTCTCTAAACTTATAATACGAACAGATTTTAGACCCTAAACCAACAAGCCCAGTTTGTATAGCTCAAACTAAACCAGTTAAACCAGATCAATCTCTCCCTGATGCCTAAACACAACAAGGGTTTTTAAATTTGGCTGAAAAATACAGAAAATATCAAAAGTTTATGCTACACTTCCTCAAAACTACTATGAGTAGTTGTTATACTACAACATAAAAATGTTGACGTCTCAATACTTTAACATACGAGGTGTCTCTTGGTCTGATGAAGACGAAGATGAGTAGGTAAAATGAGATAAAAATTCAATTGAACTGGGACATTTATGTGTACTCGGTGAGTGGGGGGCGTGTCTGTTGACGAGCAGCAGTGACATGAACACTTCTTGGGGCAGATGGAGGACTAAATTTTTCAGGTAGGGGTGGGTGGAGTCTCTACCGTACTGCGTCGGAGTCGGGGGGTCAGGCATTTGCTCTAAGCCACAACCTTCTGTTTAAAGGAAGAAAGCTATAAAACACAGGGATGACAAATAAAACTACTTCCAGGATCGTTTTAAGGTACAATTAACACTAATAGAAGATTAAAAGTTCATAAATGTTGATTTTGCATAACATGGGACCTTTAATATCTCGTCACAGAAAAACATTTTAAAGCGAAGAGGAAATTGTTAGATTTATTAGTTCAACATAAAAAGGCAGTGGAGAAAAAAATGTTTGGTTACTTGAAATAGTAAACACTGAATGTTGTATAAAGTCAGAAATTTAACCACAGAATGATAAAAAAAAAAAAAACCTGAATGGGTAAAAAAGGATTTGGAAATCTTGATAATTATTTAATAATCAAATTGAAGCACACTGAACCATAATCAATCATGAAGCTTGAACACTCCTAGCTAATAACCACTGATAAAATACATTTAATCTACTTATAACAGGCAGATTGAGTGACTTCATACGACCACTGCAGGTTGTTAGCTAGTTTGTTTGCTAGCTAATGTGTTTAAAGGAACTTTCCCTTCATCTATTGAAGTGATGAGCTGGTTTTAGTCTTCATCTTCACTCCAAATGTTGTTAAATGTCCATTATTTCTAAACATTTGGATCTTCTTCCAACTTAAATGCAACAGAAATCACACATAAAGTCCATATGTTTGTACCCGACAACCAACCTTTTCTGCTGCTCTGCGTGAAGCATCCCAGTTAGCATCATCAAAATCCTTGCGAGAAAACACCTTGCATGGCTCAGGTAAGCATAAGCTAATGTGTTTGTGTTTATGTGGGTCATCATGCACACATACACACACCCCACAGATGAAGATAAAAGCATGTGTGAGTACATCCATGCAGGTGTGTGCGAGTATGAGCCGCGTGTATGTGTGCACCCACCAGTGTAATGTGATAAGCTCCAGCAAAGCACATACCTGATGCCATTAAATGCAATTTCCCATGTGTGTCAGCCAAGCCATTTGTCAGCTGCTAACACTGCACGCTTTATTAAAAACCTCATCCGCTTCAATTAACTGCGCCCGCAAAGCAGTTTAACTCCACTCTAATCCTGTCAAGATGTTTAAACAGGCCTTACGTACAGTAGGTACATAAATATAAAAGCTGTCAGTGAGCTTCTCAGGACTTTTTCAGTCCCTTTAATCATCACTAAGTTGGGGTTTGGCTCAGGACGGTTAGCTGCTGCGAGCACTTGATGGCGTCATAATGATGCTGACAAATCCGTTAATATACGTCTGGAAAAGAAAATCAATCATATGTGCCAATCTTAATGTCATTTTGCGAGTAATGGTGAAGATTTAGGCATGTAAGTGTAAAATCGAGCTCTAATTTTTGAGCAGTGGCGAGCAGCTGGGTCCCTCTATGGTTTGTCTCTTTGGTTAACTGGGATGTGACTGACAGATGGCACAGTTGTCATCAAAGTGTTTCACTTTACATGGAAATAAATAATATTCACAATAACTTGAACTCCTCGTTTGGTTCTCTAAAGAAGGAGACGCTGATTCTGTTTGTCTGCTAACTGCTGCTTCATATAGTCCGACTGGCTCCTTTAGGGGCAGCAGCACATGATACCTGGGCACATGTCTTGGAAAAGCCATTTTAGATTCTACAATTCAAGTAAAAAGGAGACAAATGTCTGGAAAGAGCTGGAGCTTTATTATGAATTTAATAGCTGCACTTCCTATTGGCTGCATCTTCACGTTAGCAAGTCAACCATTCATATTGGAAGTACAAAAGGAAAGTCCAGAATGTCGGAAGTAATGACATCCGGGAGTGAACACTCCTCACCCGCCTGTAAGGATGGATAAGATAAGATATCAATTATTCGATGTAGAAAATGGAGTAATACCTTCGGAAAGCACAGGACACTGTCGAGTTTTATAAAAGCCACGAACCAGAAAAGAAACTGGAAGATTATGACAAAAAACTGCCAAATAAAAAGCACAGAATGCACCGCTTTAATCCGCCGCTTTGATTTTGTTTCAATCGTTCAAAAACACGATTGAAACAACGTAAAAGTTGCGTGGACGTATTGGTGACGATAACGCTTAAAATGGATGTCTCTGTTTACGTACATAAGGGAGCAGACATAACAAACATCACAACTCTATAATCTGTTTCCATTACACATAGAATTGCTCCAAATCTAAAGATCACAATAAAAACACACTAATGAAACATTTTTTTTTAAAAAAAACAACACTCAAATATCGCTAAAATGTTTTTACGATCCATTAGTTCGATCCATTGTTTTTGACGTGTTGAAACAAAAACAATTCATGGAAAATTTTTTGTATTTACACATCAGGAAGGTTGCTGGAGGACAAAATCAAATATTCTTACAACAACAACAACAGCAATAATAACAATAATAAACAAATGTTTTGTCCGCCCACCTCACCCATCTTGCCGGATGGGATTTTATAAGAATTACAGATTATGTGTTAAACACCTGCAAATCAATTGAACAAAATCAATGTTAGAATTTTAGAAAAATTGTTTTTGTTTGGCAAAAAACTAATGGAGACAGTTGGTGGCATTTACAGTGTTTAAACCGATTAAATGATTAAATATTTGGTGCTTTTGATTATTAAAATTGATTAAAATATGTTAGTTTAAAATAAGCGGATGAAAAATATCTGTAATGTTTTCATGGAGGTTTTTTTTGAGGACGCATTTTGTCCTTTAATTACTGAAAAGGGTTAAAAGTATTTTAATTTCCCACAAAGCTCCAGAGCAAATATTAAAATTTATCCCCAATTTTCACTTAAATGTTGTTAAATCTTTATTAATGCCGAACCTTTAATACTAAAATTACAACACAAAGTGTTTTAAAGGAAAAAGTTGTGAAAAAAACAACAACAGCATCTTTACCCATCAAGTCTGAACAGAAATACACACACACACACACACACACACACACACACACACACACACACGTACATGAAATGATCGGTGAAACTACAAAGTTAAAACAGATGTTGAGCTGAAATAAAAGAACATTTAGAGTTTAAAGAGAGGTTTGTTTGAGAAGGCAGTATGTGACATGGATTGGGGGGGTGGGGGGGGGGTGTGTAACTCATGCAGTAAATGGACAGCTTACATGAAGCGATAATTCACCGCATGGAAACGTGACATACAGCATCAGATGCTGGTATGACTGAACCGGGCATCCATCACAGATGCTAACAACTCTGATTAAAAATACATAATCTGCAAACGGCCCCCTTGTACCGCCGTGGAGCCATTTTGGGTCTAATTGCAATTGGTCTCCGTTATGATCAAAGGCAAGTCACACCTGCTCGCCTTCCGCTTTCGTTTCGCTGATTACACTTTCAAATTTCATCAACGTCAAGTGGATGGATATGAAATTATGGCATAAAGCTGTTTACTCGTGGTCAGCACCGTCAAATTCCCATCTTTGCCGTGGACCGTCCCACACACACACACACACATATCCCTCAGACTACAAATGTGTAGTTGTGTTTGTGCTTGAGATTTAATCAGGTGTTTCATGGTGTGTTGGACAGCAGGGAAAGTAGGGAAAGAGGTTAAAGAGCAGCCATGACAGACAGCAGAGATCACAGTCCTGATGGAGAGAAAACACAGAGAGCTGAGCTGCTTCCTCCTTAGCTTACCCATCAGCTGGAGGGGGGGTGAGGGGTGGGGGGGTGACAAAGCATCAAGAGGAAGACGACCAAGCCTTCACTCAGAAGGCTTTGCACCCAGTGCTCACCCAATTTACACCTCTCGCTTTCTTGCAAACCCCACCCAGGATCCCCTGGTGACAGCACCATGCTAACCATCACCTCCCTGCTGGCATGACCGAGACTGTGTGTGAAGTGTGTGTGTGTGTGTGTGTGTGTGAAATGTAGAATGAAAAGTGCAACAGCATGTGTGGTATTCCTGGGAAAAACGCAGAGACCTTCAGAGTTTTTCTTCTACAGCTGAGGGTGAAGAATGTGACATAAAGGACGTCGGAACGACTTTTTAAGACGACCTAGAAGAGAATTTAAAGCCATACTGGCAGAAAAACATTTATTACCATCAGGAGCGACTGGTTTGGCTTCAGGATGCCTAGGCCAACTGGGATGTTACCCGACCCCCGGACATAAACCACTCCAAAGCCCTGACCCCCATTCTTCCCAGTTTGTTGTTCTGTGCACAGCACACCGAGATTCAGGTTCTTTAGAACAAGATTGGTTCAGTACCGTCAATTTGCAAAACACATTTTAACAACTTTAGGTAATTTCACATGTTCTATGTAAAATGTAGCAAAACTAAAATTTCAAGAGTTTTGAATGAAGATTTGTGAGTTAAAACCTGTATGTAACTTTGACCTTTTAACCCATAAAAGCCTGACCTATTAAAAACAAGTACGCATTTATCAGTTTCACACATAATTATCCATCTTGTCGGAGGCGGCTCTCCTCCTTATTTACCTTGTTAACTGGTGGGAAGTATCCTGAAATCTCTTGCGGAGTTGTGGACAGTTTTTGCCATTTCATGGCCTTCTGCTAGAAGCATGCACACAGATGATGTTTGGCTGCTGCATGAAGCCTTGGCTTTAGTATTTGACACATTTTTCCTGAATATAGATTACTATTGTGTGAAGAAAAACAGCCGTTCTTACGAGGTGCAAGCAGAAAAACCAGAATCAGAACATCTTCAAAGTCTTTGCTGTGTTTGCTCTTATTTGTAATTTGGGACTTTTTTCCATTCAGGAACTGTTTTCTCTTAAATCTCCGGCTCTCACTGAGGCTACGTTGCCACATATGAAAGATTTTTTGTGTCAATTTTTTAAGTTAATTTACTACATTTTGGATCATTGGAAGGAAAAAAAAAGTCCAAAACAGGTTTGAAACAGATTTTTTTCCACCTTTTTTCCCAAACTACTAAAATATAATTATTTCAACGCTCTAAATGCTCATTTCACTTCATGATGCTTTTCTATTGTAACATTTTGTAGTTAGCGGTGATATTTCATATGAAATGATAGTTTTCTTTCATATTTCCACTTCTATCCCGTTTCACTACAAGACTTTTTCTTTCAATCATGCAAAACATGAGACACAGAGAATTTGTCTCTTAGTGATAAAATAATTTGAATAATTTGAGTATAAAATATATAATGTATATTAATCAGTCTTTTACACATAGAACACAAGTTAAACAATACATTTTGTCTTGTTATTTATTGTATAGTTTAGGTTTAGTCTGTGTTTTGTTTGCTATTTTAGGAAAACTACAAGACATTTTTATCATTTTGTTTTCTAAAAATAGGTCTTGGTATAACTTAGATTCCATTAAATGCTGAGAGTGATATGGATCAGCATCTGGATCCAGAAATTCTTTAAACATTCTCATTGTGAGATAAGACCATAAAACTAATAAGCATAAAACTAATCTAATTAAGATTAAACATCTCAATCACCGACACACATGCTTTTTTTTTTTTTTAAACGTAAGATAATTATTCTTACTTAGTAGGTTTTTTAGATTTTTTTGAGTTGTTTTAGGAATTTTTGACAGGTTAATGTTCCTTGAAATAAGATAAATTATCTGCCAACAGAACAAGAAATATTATCTTATTTCAAGGAAAATTAACCTAATTTTTGTAGGTTTTCTTCTTGTTTTTTAAAGCCTTCAGTTTTTGTAATGTGGTGTAAAAATCCAGGAAAAGTTCCCACCAGATTTTATCAAAGATGAATTCTAAATGCTAACATCCAGAGCAGGAGAAAATAAAGAAACTTTGACTTCATCATGAGAACAAATAAAGATAGAAACATGCAACAATATAGCCACGATACTGGATTAATCTGATAGTGGATCCATGTAAAATGATTTCACTGGGAATCACCATAAGCCGACTGGAGAAGTCTGAGTGCTTTGTAGTTCTTTACAATAATTTTATATTGCATAGTTTATGTTTTTCTATTTGTTCTGTAATCTAAACCATATAAAGCAACAACTATCCGGTATAACTACATATACTACATAAATCACAGAATACATAAAACAGATTAACTGCAGAACAACTTTACTGTTTAAAATGAAGCCGTGTGTAAAAAAGTATGAAGAAATGTGGACGGGAGCATCTTTAGGGAGGTTGACCACAGCAGCTGCACTGCCAACAGCACTAAGTCTTCAGTAAACTCTCATTAAAACACACCTTATACGAGTTTACACAGCAGAAATATTCCATATTTACAGAGAACAACGTCTGTATTTGTCAGCTTGTGTATGTGTGTGTTTGTTTGTGTGTGTGGCCCCTAACTCGACCATGTGCTAACCCCACACAGCTGCAGAGCCCCCTTGAGGGTTTGTCGCACAGGCAACAGAGGAAGGGTGGAGGAGGGGGGGTGATGGAAGGCACTGAACACTCATTTTCATGCCACACTGTTCTGGCAAAGACATCGTACACCTCTGCGGTTGTGCGTCTCTAGTGCTATTGCTCAATCTTTTTAGGCCTGTCAGTTAGAGTTTTCATCAGAGAATCCTCCAGGCGCCGAGGTTGGAGGGCTGATTGTGTATTTCAGTGTTGCAAATGTGTTTACTCTGTGTATCAGTGCATGCATGAAGACAAGAGAGGGACGGAGAAGTTGTCTCTTCAGACGTGAACAATCTCATTGTGTTCTCCACCCAGAATGAGGACGCCAGTTATTAGGCTTTTCGGTTAATAGAGCTATGAAACGTAAGCGTAAGCGACTGAGACGGCGCCACAGTCCAGCATGTGAACAGCGAGGAGCCGCGTCTTCCTCAAATATACCTGTCAATCAAATGCCGTTTCCTCTGAGTGCGTTTTCTATCTGTCAAGGGTCATAGAGAGTGAGGATGAGACCAATCCCTCCCTCCCTCCCCTAACTCCTTCATCTCCTCCACCTCCACCACTCCCACCTCTCCTGCTCCTTGGAGGTGTATCTCTACCTTGTGCATCACGTCTGGGCATGACCTGTTGCTAGGTAACCCTGGGTCACAGCTGCACACTATGGCAGACCCTTTTTTTATTTATCAGTGAGTTATGTGGGAGACGGGGGCTGTAATTTATTACTTTGATATTGGGCAGCCAGAGCAAGTTTGGGATTGTAAAAGGAGGAGACATCTATAGCTCATCAAAATGCTTATTCTGATCCGGGGCCTCGGTCCGCTGAAGAGATTCACAACAGAAGGGATCACAACATTATAAATTCGTCTGCTTTTTACTAAGAAAATCAAGCTTCTTCAACAACAAAGCCAATGGTAATGCATTTTCCATGCTGGTAATTGAACAGATGTGGTCAGCGCTTAGAGGACGGGGGAACAGGAATTCATCACGGTACAATATGAGACTGATTCATGTCCAAGGATGAAGTGGCTGCAGATAAATAGCATCACCCAGCTTTGTAGTTGATCATGAAAAAAACTTTATCAGACGGATTAAGTGAACACTTAACCTAATGGGCATAATTTTCAAAACAATATCAGCTAATTTTGCTGCAAAATATAACCAAGGTTTGCTCTGATTAAGAGCTGTTTCCATTTTTATTTTCATCATTTCATATAAATTAGTTTAATATATTTTTGTTTTCAGTTGGATTAGAAAGTTGCTACCAGTATCATGCTTGTCCAGTTGCATTAAGGCTGCCTGGGCAGGGTAGAACAGTTAGCTCTGCTAAGCTAACTATAACTAATATAAGGTGATTAACTAGCTTGTTATGGAGACAATTCTCTTAGCTTATGTATAGTCAGGCATGTAATTGCCTGTAAATCACCTTTACAGCTGTTTGTTTTCATTTATAAAATGAAATAATTAGAATTTGTAAGCAACTTTTGTCAACACTTGTTACAGATTACCAAGAGCTTGACTAGCAACAAGCAAAAAGTATAAAATCAACTCTAAATTAAATGAAATATACTTTATTTATCCCTTTTCAGGGAAAATGGAAGAGTAATCACTAAATTACTAAATTAAGTAATTACTAAATGGAGAGTAAAATATTAATTTTTCCTATTGGTATATAAAACAATTAAAATGCAATAAAATAGCCAAAGATATGAAAAAACTATTAATTTATCAAGTCAGTTTTTTAAAAAAAATATAAAAATATGAGAGAAATTAGCAGCAAAACATAATTTTGTTCCTATAAAAACAGTTAGTTAGTTTTACTTTCAGGTTTTTGCTGACATATATTATATTTCATTTTCAGTTTGAATACGAAGTTGATACCGATATTTTTGTCAGCTTAATTTAAAACTAAAGTCAGCTAGGGACAGTTAACTTAGCTTAGGTAACTACTGCATGGTGACTAACTAGCTTGGTAAAGGAACACACTGGAACAGTTAGCTTAGCTTAGGTAACTACTGCTAACACATGGTGACTAACTAGCTTTGTACAGAGACAGAGTAGTACAGTTAGCTTAGCTTAGGTAACTACTGCTAACACATGGTGACTAAACAGCTTGGTAAAGGAACAGACTGGAACAGTTAGCTTAGCTTAGGTAACTACTGGTAACACATGGTGACTAACTAGCTTTGTACAGAGACAGAGTAGTACAGTTAGCTTAGCTTAGGTAACTACTGGTAACACATGGTGACTAACTAGCTTGGTACAGAGACAGAGTAGTACAGTTAGCTTAGCTTAGGTAACTACTGCTTACACATGGTGACTAACTAGCTCGGTACAGAGACAGAGTAGAACAGTTAGCTTAGCTTAGGTAACTACTGCTTACACATGGTGACTAACTAGCTAGGTACAGAGACAGAGTAGAACAGTTAGCTTAGCTTAGGTAACTACTGCTTACACATGGTGACTAACTAGCTAGGTACAGAGACAGAGTAGAACAGTTAGCTTAGCTTAGGTAACTACTGCTTACACATGGTGACTAACTAGCTTGGTACAGAAACAGTGTTACACTCAGGTATTTATGCATAAATTAGATATGTGTATAATTGGAGTAAGAATTTATTGTTAGCACATGTTGTAGCCTTAGTGAGAGCCAAGCGAAAAGTGTGAAATAATCTTTTATGGAGAGGTGTGGGATTATTGAGCTTTTCCATTTGGTTAAACCAAAAATAGAAATAATTTTGCTGCTTATTTAGCAGGAAAATTTTGCCTTTTTTTCCTCTGACTGACTGCTGGAATTGCTTTAGTCTTTTAGCTTTTCATATTTTATTTTCTGTTTGAATAGAAAGTTGATGCCAATATTATTTTTTATCATTCCCTATGATGAACTGTGATTAAAAAAACCTGTGTTTATATTCTGTCTAGCAGGTCTACACGCAGTAATAACATATAGTCTTAATAATAATAAATCCACAATAATCCGCGATGACAATATATTTCATCACATTTTAGTTTTAAAAAAGCTTATGTTGCTGAGAAACCTCTATTTTCAAACACAAAATTATGATGATGTCACTTCCTGCCAAACTTTCCACCAGAGAGCTTAAATTGATTAATGTCCAATCAGGATCTACCAACTGTGAAAAAATTTAAGCTTCATAATCTGACAACTGAAGCTGTCCTGACAAATTGTCTGGATGTTGACTTATCAAATAGGTTTAACGTTTTCCCCTGTTTGCTGCATAATGTGACGCAAGTACAAGCAAAAAGGGAATATTGTAAAAAGGCCATTAGCTTCATCGCAATAAAGGCAAAAAAAACCAGAAGAAACCAGCATTACCATGAAACGCGACGCCTTCTCTGTTGGGAAGACTGGTTCACAGAACATCCGATGGGGTGAGCACATTTAACAGCATCCGGGAAGTTGCACCATTTCGTCTGCATAAGAAAAGAAACATAATAAATTCAACAACAGGTGAAATTAAATCTTTCTTTACACTGGCTGCCTGTCCCTCATAGGAAAGACTTGTGTTACTGGTTTATAAAGCTCTGAATGGTTCAGGTCCCAGTCTGAACCCAGCAGACCCCTCAGGTCATCTGGATCTGGTCTTCTATCAGATCGCAGAAAGCCTCAGATCAGCTGAAACATGCAGGGTAAAGACCCACCTGTTCACCTGCAGTTCATTAGTTTTCATTTTATATGATCTTACATTTTTATGTTCTTTAATATGGATTGATAAGTATTTTATTAATTTATAATTGTTATTTCTTTTAATTCCTTTCTTGTTTTAATAATAAATCACTTTGAATCCCCCGTTGTTGAATTGTGCTATACAGAGAAATCTGCCGTGCCAAATGTCAGCACTAGTAAATAAAATTTTGACTAAATTAAAGAAGTTTATCTGTAATTGTAAATAGTCAAATGACAGAGGAAGAGTCTATTTCTAGAAGTGGTTCATTTTGGTTCCAGTGGTTCCAGTTAAGCCAAGTGACAAAAACTCAAATTGTTAAAAACTTGCAAACTAGAGTTAAATAAATATATTGATGAATAGATAGAAAATTAAAAGAATTCACAGTGTATTATTTGAAAAATAATCAAAATATCTTCCACCCAAAAAACCAAAAAAGAACTTGCATCGTAGTAAGGAAAATAATAATAAAAAAAACCTGAAACCCTGTCCTTATAACAAGGGCAGACGAGTAGTAAATGGAAAACAACGTGATTGTAAATGGTCGTATTTGCAGTTTGCCAAAGAAAAATATTGTTGTATAAAAGGTTATGGTATCAATTTTAGAACAATTTGCTGTGACTCATTGATAAGAAATGGATGTAGATCGATGTATTTATCCATTATGAAGCAAATAATGGAGTTGTATAGCTGAAACAACATCTGTATCTTTATAATATGTAATACATGCCTCCGTTTTGATGTTATTTTAATCTTAAATTTAGAGGCATGTCATTTTGATTGACATGTGTCAGAAGCGCTATCACTGGTTACAGCTGCGTACTTCCTGTTGGGTCCACCATGACAGACCCTCTCAGTTCCACCTTTTCATTCATGGATTTTCCGGTAATGACGAAACACCAAGATGGCGATGGTAGGATCCGCGCTGTCCAGTATTTATATACCGTCTGTGGTTTCACATGATCACAGCAGCCTATCAGATGCCATGATGATGCCGATACTATTATTGATAAGGTTTTGTTAAGGTATCTTAATTGTTCAGTGCATATTATTGGACATTGTTATTATATTTATCATACAATATTTGATCATTTTCCATTCAATAAATGTGAATAATATGTATATTCTTTCAATATTTAATCATTTAAGATTAATCGTACTTTAAGCTCTATTTATATTCCCTATTTCTCTTCTAATAAAATGATTAATGCACAATGTACAGTCGTGATTTCCTTTTGAGGAGTAAGAAGTATTAATACATCCATGTCAATAGAAAAGAACCATAAACTTGAGAGGAAAACATTGGTACAAACCAATCTCCAGGTCATGTGACCAGCTTATTTCAGAGGAAGGTGTTTGTATAGAAGAGACAAATATTGTTTTACAAATAGAGAGAAAAACATAAGCTCCGCATAATAATTAAAAACAGTTAAATGCTAAGTTTTACAAAGAATTAGAGAAATGAGGGAGAAGTTGGGTCTCGGGGGACGAGATGTTACGAGATTTATGAGTTAAACATCATTAAACGGAAACTGATGCAAACTAAATTGTTGTTTGTTTTTACTCTTTGGGTAGAATGTTAATGGAAATTTTTGTATCAACCCGAAAACCAGTTAGCGAGGGCGAATATCTGATTTTTTGCTTTAAATTTCAGAATCATTTAATGTTTTTTCCACAATCATTGATCATGATTAGGAGTTTAATAAAACAATTAGATTAGGTTTTTGTCTAGTAAAACACTTTAAATAAACTGAGATCACTAAGAAATGTAAACGTATAAAAAACTAAATAACTAAATTTTCAGGGTTCCCAGACTCATGAAAAACCTGGAAAAGTTATTGAAAATATTTATTTTGTCAGAAGTTTTGGAAAAGTCATGAAAATATAATGTTTCATCAAATATCCACCTAAAACTGAAGTTCTGCAATAAAATGCAAATAGCAAAGAACGGTTTTTATATTCTGGTGGTGAAAAATTTTTACTCAGTCCGGCAGAACGCATGCGCCTTTAGACTGCAGGTACGGCCACATGTGGAGGAGACCTGCGTTTCCTCTACACATGTGCATATTTCATGTTCTGAAATGAAAATGTGAGAAAATGTACTGCAGTGCGCCTGTCTGATGTTTTTGGTTTTATTGTACATTTTAGTTGTAGACCTAATAGAGCCTAAGTCACATTTTTTCCAGTAGGACCCAAAGCTCTGACCTCTAAGGAACACAGGATAAAACATCTGTTTCACCCTGTATTGCGTCTATTTTTGACACCCCATGTGTCCTACCGGAAGACGTAAGATTTCTCTGTCCTACGTAGTGTCATGATAATCAGTTTTAATGGTCATGGAAATTCCGTAAAAGGTTTTGGAGAAGTCCTGGAAAAGTCATGGAAAACCACTGGTGAAAACGAACCCTGTTTTTTCCTTTTTATCAAATACAGAAAATTATTTCAGAAAAATTAAGTCAACAATGCAAATTAGCTAATTTGGATTATTTACATTTTACCCCCAACGATAAGTCTTCTGCAAGCAAAATAACATCACGATGGTATCAATCGATAATTAGATTAAAACTGAACTGAAAAAAAATCATATTTATTTTTTATTAAACAATAAGACTTTGCTAAAAAGATTAAAAATGAAAAAATTCAGGTATTGTTAACCATGGATTCATTTTTATTTATTAAATGCAAATTTAAAAAGTTTGAGTCTTAATTGTTCATTTTTTGTTTCTACATTTAGTTAAGCTTTTGTCACAAAGAATTAACCCTTTAAAGGCCAACCTCAGAAAAACTGGGCAGAAAAGTCCCATTTTTAAAACCTGAAGTCTTTATTTGACTCTTTAATAAAATCAGATTTTTTTTTTTTTTTTTTTTTTTTTTAATGTTTTTAAGCATTTGTTTCCATGTGATGGGTAAAAATTATTGTGGTGTAATCTTTTGCTTTCTGTTGTCCACCAGGGGGCAGGAAACCAGTATCATATGATGGGTTTTAAATAAAGTTTCTACCACAGTATGATGCAAAATGTCTCAGAAACCATATAAACTATGACACGTTTGGCTTTATGTGCTTCACAGATTGTCGGCATGTCTTTCTAAAACTGGAACTCCATATTCACATTTAATCTGCGTGGCTCATTCTGAAGCTAGAACTGAGTGAGAAGAAGCTGCAAGTGTCTGAAAGTTTGATGGTTTTTGCTGCATTTTGCCCGATGAAAGCATCGCTTTCCAGGTCTCGCCCACAACACTTTTGTTAAATTCCTCTCCCTAATGTGCGTGTGATGAATATTTTTCAGATGCTTCCTGCAGGCAGGAGCTGATCAAAACAAATGCACCTGCACTTTTTCCACCCCCCCCCCTTCTCTCCTTGCAACTGCAAGTCCCCCAGGATGGGTAAAAATTGACTCCCTGGCTTCCTCCACCAGGCAATTATGTGCCATCTGTTCCCATCTTGGTTGTTCCAGCTCGTTTTGTTTCTGCGATTGTTCGTCTAATATTATCGGCCTGAAAGTGTTAGTGAGGATGTGTGTGTGTGTGTCTGTGTTGGGGGGGGTACAAAAATGAGGAGTGGCATGAAGAGGAATTAATCGAATCTAACAGCCAAACCAGATCTTCCCCTCTGAAAGGAGATAGTCCCACTAGAATGAGGACCATTACCATATTCATCACCTCATATTGCCTTCTGTATGCAAAGTGGAAGAGAAGAGTAAAATATGACTTTCCTGACCACCTTCCTAATTCCTTCCATTAAAGACTTATTTTTAATTGTTTGTTTGCAACAAGTCCACTTAGTTCCTGGTTTGCTTTGTTGCTGCTGTCTGTCAGCGTGATAATAAAAACATATTAACTTCTACACCATGTGTTGTGCAGATAAATATATGTAACTGGTTGTTATGTTGCCATGCTAAATCACATTATTGTTTTTTACAGTAACTATTGGGGCCATTACTCTCTGCCACACAAGCAGCGAGCAGATTTAATTGCAGTGATGTTGCAGGCGAAGCGAGCAGCTGGATAGGAGAGTTTTAAAAGTGATATCAATAACAGAGCGCCACCTTAGGTCGGGATAATTTTCCATCTATGCTGACAGAGGAGAAGATGGAAATAATCAGTCACAACACCAGCAAAGACAGCCTGTAAGACCCCGTGTGACATCCAGCAACACTGATGGCTCTGGACCCATCTGTGTCCAGGGGGCATGGCTTCCTCCATGTGTCCGAGTGTGGGTGAAGATAATTGGTGAGAAGATGTCAGATGCTCCACAGACTGAGCTGCTCAAAGGCTTAAAGGCAACAAATAAAGATGAATAAATCAGCTGATGTCATGTAAGAATGGCGATAGCACAATCTGCCCTGTCGATACAATAACAGTTTATATTAGAGCTGAGAGATGCTGCAAATCATGGTATCAATACGATTCCCCAAGTATTGTCGATGCTGGTGTCGATGCCTGTATCGATGCTGGCGTCGACGCCGGTGTCGAAAGTGGTGTTGACGCCTGCCTGTGTTGATACCGGTGTCGATGCTGGTGTCGATGCTGGTGTCGATGCCTGTATCGATGCTGGTGTCAATGCTGGTTTCGATGCTGGTATCGATGCTGGTGTCGATGCTGGTGTCGATGCTGGTGTCGATGCTGGTATCGATGCTGGTATCGATGCTGGTGTCGATGCTGGTGTCGATGCCTGTATCGATGCTGGTGTCGATGCCTGTATCGATGCTGGTATCGATGCTGGTGTCGATGCTGGTGTCGATGCCTGTATCGATGCTGGTGTAGATGCCTGTATCGATGCTGGTATCGATGCTGGTGTCGATGCCTGTATCGACGCTGGTTTCGATGCCTGTATCGACGCTGGTTTCGATGCCTGTATCGATGCTGGTGTAGATGCCTGTATCGATGCTGGTATCGATGCTGGTGTCGATGCCTGTATCGATGCTGGTGTCGATGCTGGTATCGATGCTGGTGTAGATGCTGGTGTAGATGCCTGTATCGATGCTGGTATCGATGCTGGTGTCGATGCCTGTATCGATGCTGGTATCGATGCTGGTGTCGATGCTGGTATCGATGCTGGTGTCGATGCTGGTGTCGATGCCTGTATCGATGCTGGTGTCGATGCTGGTGTAGATGCCTGTATCGATGCTGGTATCGATGCTGGTGTAGATGCCTGTATCGATGCTGGTATCGATGCTGGTATCGATGCTGGTGTCGATGCCTGTATCGATGCTGGTGTCGATGCCTGTATCGATGCTGGTGTCGATGCTGGTGTAGATGCCTGTATCGACGCTGGTGTCGACGCTGGTGTCGATGCTGGTGTCGATGCCTGTATCGATGCTGGTGTAGATGCCTGTATCGATGCTGGTATCGATGCTGGTATCGATGCTGATGTCGATGCCTGTATCGATGCTGGTGTCGATGCTGGTGTCGATGCCTGTATCGATGCTGGTGTCGATGCTGGTGTCGATGCCGGTATCGATGCTGGTGTAGATGCCTGTATCGATGCTGGTGTCGATGCTGGTGTCGATGCCTGTGTAAATACCAGTATCGACGCCGGTGTCGACGGTGGTGTTGACGCCTGCCTATGTCGCTGCCTGTGTTGATACCAGTATTAAAGCCTGTGTTGATGCCTGTGTCGACGTCGGTGCCGATACCATGGTCGTTGCCGGTGTCGTTGATGTTGCCCGTGTCAATGCTGGTGTCGATGCCTGTGTAACCTGTAATTTTTCTTTTAAAACTATTTTTAAATGACTACACTTTTATGAAAGGTATCTTTTTGGTATATGTTTTTTGTAACATGTCTGGTTATTTGATCAGCATTTAATAGGCCTGAGACAGACAACCATCCTCACATTTATTTATATCTTCTCATTAAATAACATTCGAAAAAAGCTCTTAGTGAAATTATCATTTTAATTGTGATTCTATGGAAACATTTAGGAAACATCCAAACGAATGATTTAATAAAATATGTGACATCACTCAAACTAATATTTTGTTTAAAGATATTTTGGGTTCGGGTGTTTTCTGCACCTGTTCACAGGTCTGAATATACTGGGACACCAAATAATCCATCCCAGTTCTATTGGAACATTAATCCAAGGAAGAAAGATTCCTGATGATCCTGCTCCAACCTGCCACAAACTCTGAAACTCTCCCGAATGTTACATAATCCAGTGCATCTCCACGAACATACTGACATTTGTTCACAAAATAAACCTTTAATTGTGTTGCATGAACATGATCATTTTAGATTTGAAAAGCTTTACATTCAATTTGCTCATCTAATAAAACTGCACACAGAATCTATTTGTTTCTGAAAAAACCTCTAGTTAAGGTTTCCCACATATGTGGTAAAAGTTGTCTGATTTCTTCTTCCAGTGATCGCCTGAAAAAGTCCCATCAGGGAACATGTTTCTGTCTCATGTCTCACCTCCACTTCCTGACGAGACTCTTTTTAAGGTTTTATTTTGGGTCTGATCTCTTAATCTCTGCAACAACATATAGATTTTTTTCTTCATGGTATTCAACTCAAGCAGAGTCTGAGCTTTGATTTCATCCATTCTGGTTGGATTTTGCTGTGTTTCCATAATTATGTTGAATGTTTCCTGTGAAACATCGTTTTATGTCTTTTATAGTGAAAACAATTAAATAAAAGAAAATTTCATGTAGTTGTCTGATTGTATTTGCTGCCATCTAGTGGTTAAATTCAGGAAATGACATTTTATACATGCATACACACACACACACACACACACACACACACACACACATAGGTATATAAACATTTGTATATATTTGTGCATCTCCATCTCTCTCTATCTAGACACATGGGACCACAGGGTTCACCACATGGTGGAGATGTGTGACAACGTAACATAAATGGGAATTAAGTAACTATTTCATATTCAGACTGTAAATAATCTAACTACATGAAATCGCTGCTAGGTACAATGGTGACCAGCCCCTTCATCGGGGTGGTGAAGTCCAGGAGGGGTGGGGGGAGAATCTGGAGGAGATAAATGAAGATGTATCTCATGGTCTTCACGCTCAGGTGGTTTTCTGTTGTGCTATTTAGTCTCTTGCCTTTTTTTTATTATTTCTAGGGATTGAAATGTTTCTAAAATGAATCCTATTGTCTGACAATGAGACAACGCGAAGAAGCTTCAGAAACTAGCAGAACATTAAGCTGGAAGTGAAGCAGAAGGCATCCTTTAAAACCCATTTTCCTTTTTTCACGCATGAAAAGTTCAGCAAACTCTTGCGACAAGAAGCCAGTTGAAAAGTCATGATAAAGATGTGATCTTTATGTTCATGCCCGACTTGCATCTTATGTCCCCAGTGAGGCCAAAACACAGAAGAAGAAGTGAAAACAGGAAGTAATTTTTTTATGTAAATCTTTGCAACCGCAAGTACAAACACCCTTGGAGGTGATGATGCTACTGATCAGTTCAGATTCCTCTTTTCTGCTGTATTAATAATGATAGCGGTGTTTTCCCTCCGATGTTCTTCTATACGACACGGAAAAAATACATGAGCGTGAAACATTTAGTGATCTTTGAAGTCTTTTAAAATGTAGATGTCTCCATTCACATTTTGTTTTGTGATATTTAGGTTTTATATAATTCTTATTGTGATAGAAACACAGATGTTGTGTTCTTTGTTCTAGTTAAAGGAAGGTGTTGCATCACCTGCTAGTCCGTAATTTGTGTTTAACCAAACAAAGTGCACCAAACTGTCAGACTTTCACTCTGTGAAGATGTTTGGAGTATTGTCTTCTGTTTCCTGGTATCTATTAGGGACAGGAGACAAGTATAAGATGGTGCTCAACGGGATTTAGAGCAAAGTGTGTTTACCATACATTGATGGAAAAGGTTGGATGTATGAAAGGTCAGATTGTAACTACATTACATTACATTACATTACAGTCATTTAGCAGACGCTTTTCTCCAAAGCGACTTACATCTGAGAATAAGAACA
>JBAMHX010000027.1:15173603-15190086 GCA_037177515.1 Pseudomugil tenellus | reverse complement strand
GAGAAGCTGGAAGTATGCGTAGGTTGAAGGGTAAAGAAAATCGGAGCAGAGTAGGTGTAACCCCCCCCCCCCCCCAACACACACACACAAACACACACACACAGTTGTAATGTAAACAATCTTGACCTATTAAGGCTAAAATGTTTTTGTACTAGCCTGTAAACATGTTATTTTCTGCTGTGAAGTTGGTCTCTAGATGGGAGTCTATAGAAATTTGCTCACTTATGGAGCCCTAGAGGATGAGGGAGGAAGTTGCTGTATGGGTGTACAAAGGTTTCTACCATAAAGTGATTTTAAAATCTATTTTTATTTTCAGTGGAAATTAACCTATCATTGAAAGCCTGAAATAGTCCAAATATTTCTGTTTATATCATGTTTCAATGAACAGGAAGACTTTATGTTCCAGGAATTGTTTAGTTAATTATCTTTTTAAATTCAAAAGATTTTTTTTTATTTAGTGATTTGCTGGTACAAATGGAGTGGGAGTCTGAATGCAGCGTTGACCTCTCAGGGAAAGGACGGCGGTTGCCTGAGAGCACTTTGCAGTCTCGCGAGAAACTGAATATTGTTCAGAGAAGATAAAGTTTCAACACACAGGAACTCATGACCCAGTTTAAAAACAGCAACACAGATGTATGCAAAGTCTCATGGGGTTTATATGATCCAATAGTCAGATCATTTAAAAGCCTAAAACTAACTCCAATTGATTTATTAAATCACACTGGATACCAATATTTATATGTATGTGGTATTTTATTTACACCTCTAATGTTTGATCAGCACAATCATAAAATATTCCCAAAGTTTTCCATCAGGGTTTCCACAAACTTTTATATTTACTCTTAATGGGGAAAATAATCTAGATTATAAAACACATCTGAATTATCCTGAAGGTTAACACTTTAATGTTTTAAACGGCATATCAATAGTATTATAAGAAAAAATAACTTAACAGTAAATTGGAAACAAACACTTAATTTGGGTTTTTATAAACCAGGTGGTACAGATGACAGGCAGGTTAATTTCCACACATTAACATAATAAACATACATAAATTTAAATACTTTATGTATGTAAATGTAAACATTTGATTCTTAGATCAATTTTTTGTTGATTTGAAATATTTTTATTCAACTATTTCTTAAAATCTTTAATGTACTTCATTTGATATTTATTATGTTGCATCGTGTAGCACAACTTTGTTTTTAATGTGTCATAAATAAAGTTGCAGTAAATATGGATGTTTGTGAGAAACATTTGTGTCAAACATTGCTATATGTTCGACAATATTTCGGCTAAAGTAACCTCACTTATAATTGATATTTTATAAACAATACATACAGTTAGGGTGTGGACAAAATTTACTTAATTTGATAAACTAAAAATAAATATATAATATAAAAACATAAATGACTACAGTCTTTTTTCTCTTATCCAAAACTTTTCCTACAGATTAACGGTTAGCTGAACATCTTTTGCTCAGTGCAGTTTATCAAACTGATGGCTGCATTTTTGTTATACTGCAGCCTTTCGGATAACAGTGATATTTCGGACATTTCTTGACTACAACTGGTAATTTGTGCAATCCTGCATTCCTTGCACTCCACAGGTGCTAAACTAAAAATTTTCTGTGTATCAGATTGTGACTGACTGAGATCAAAATCCATTAAAATTGGCATAAATAGTGGCAAGAAATTGTTTGGTTACTTGAATTAATGTATACTGAATGGGGTACAAAGTATTGTAAATGTAGCTACGGAGAGAGCGAAAAAAACTCAATGGGGAAAAACATGCACATCAAAACATTTGATAATGGAATTGCTGAACTCATCCATCCATTTTCTGCCGCTTATTCCCGAACGGGGTCGCGGCGGGGGGGCCAATTCCAGCTGACAATGGGTAAGAGGCAGGGTATACCCTGGACAGGTCACCAGTCCATTACAGGGCCACACACAGACGAACAACCAAGCACACACACTCCTATTGGCATTTTAAAGTCCCCAACCAGCCTGACTAAAGATGGCATACCCCTAGCCAGGATATGACTATTAGAAAATAAAGAGGGTACGACAGTCTTGTTTGCCCTTATTCTTCTTTGAAGATATCCTTATCAATAACAATCCATTTTTGGCTTTGAGTTCTTTCAGTCTTTACAAATGTAATAAACCGCAGCGTCAGTGGTCCATAATTTTAATTCATGCATGTTTAATCCATCTGTCGTGTATTTCTTTTCTGTTCATAAGAGGTCACCACATCTGTGTTTTAATTTTTATCATTGCAGACTTAAGAGAAAAGTGACCCCACATTCTCAAATCCTTCAACATGCTGATGAGATCTCACTCAGAAAGAAGAGCCCTCCCCGGGTTTTCAGCCTTGTTGACACACAGCACTCCCAAACTGAGAGATGCGACTTCCTCATCCTCTTTTTCCTTCACCCCAAAAGAGTCTGTCTTTACATCCACATCTCTTACTTCACCTCCTCCGTGGGTGACACAGGCCCTTTCAAACTTAGAGAAAGCACAGCAGGAACTTCAGAGCCTCAGGGAACGACAGCAAGCTGAAGTAGAGGAGGTAAACCGAGAGCTTGATAATGCGGCAATTGAAGCTCAGCGGGAGGAGCGTCGCCTTATTGAAAAGATTGAGCAGGAGCACAGGGAAGCCCAGCGATGCTTAAGCCAAGTGAAGAGGGAGAATGCTGCAGCTTTTCGAGTTGTGCAGTCACTTGTTGATCAGCAGATTAGAAAAATTGGCCATCTGACCGATCAAATTCAAAGATGGGGCAGTAATGCTGATGGAGCCAACAAAAGTCAGCTTCAAAGAGGTGTGACAGAGGTAACTCAGCCGTGGGAAATCTCACTCACACTGAAAAGGGTCAGTTTCTTACCATGTCCCCAGTCTAAGACTTTACATTTTGGGGAAGTTGATGTCCGTGAGCAGGGTATGACCTATCCCACTGGTGTCTGTGGTATCCAGGGGCAGAAATGTGCCTTGCACTCTGGTGATGCAACATTTTCAAGCACAACCCCTCTTGAAATCCGAAAGGAACCACAATCAAACAAAGGCGGGCAAAAGTGCACTCTGGAGGAGAGTAACAAGGCTAAGAGTGGGAGTGTCCGGGTTGTACGGAAGCTACATCTGTCAAGTTCTACAGAGACTGAGGAAGAGCTTAAATCACCAAAGTCTCTTATACCAAGACATCGTGGTGTATCTGAGTCCTCCCAAGATGAAGAGACAGATTCTGTGTGTTCAGACACACAGGGACAAGATCTTTTCCTTGCTATCCCACCAGTCTCCAGTCAAGGCGAATCAGAAGGCGATGACTCTGACGGCAGACAGAGGGGAAGAAAGAGGAACAACACAGGTAAAAGAAGGCAAAAGACCCTCGTCCTCGTCTCATGTGAAGAGCCATCCTGCTCTCCTGAAGAAATGCATGGAAAATACAGGGATGCCACAAAATCTCCACAGATTATACGCAAAAGTTCATTTTCCAGTCTTGTGGACCTTGATTCAAGACATCTCACGCTTTCACAGCAAGGGCTTTCAAAGAAAAAGTTTTCGCATGAATCATCAATGGACAGCGCAAGTCCACCTTCCCCAGTGGACAGCGAGGATTACTGCTACACCTACACTGTGAAGACTCTGGTAGATGGATCTCACAAGCAAGAACATTGCCATTCTGTGTCCACTGCTGACCTTTCTAGCAAACTACGGCCTTTAGTTAATGGTGGGGTCAGAAAAGTCAACAGAATGCGTCTTGCCTCTGAGCCTTATAATTTTCAGCAAGGCCATGAAAACTGCACAAAGTCTGACAAGAAGACCACAAGCTCTCCGACTCGTGGTATCCAAGGTTTAAGCGGAAACCCTGTGAGCAGGTCATTGTCAATGTCAGCCATTGAAGACGATAAACTACATGACAAGAATGAGATGGATGGGGTCGTTTTGACGGACACGGAGGAAGAAGTTGGTTCATCTGCACTTGACTCAGCTTATCTGGTCAAACAGTTTGGAAAACAAGGTTCAGGCCGTACAGACTTCAACTTGCCAAGTGGTGTCCATGCAACCACTAGAGGGCAGCTATTTGTTGTGGATTGTGGCAATGCTCGAATTCAGGTGACTGATCTCCAGAAGAATGTTGTACAGCAGGTGTCGCCCTCAGGAATAGAAAGGTCCTCCCGAATCTGCAACTACTTTGATGTGGCTGTGAACTCAAAGGGCCTCATTGCTTTGACTTGTGCTGCTGAACGAGCTGTGCTGGTGTTCAGTCGTCATGGACGCCTCCTGCAAACATTTGGAGGCACAATGATTGGTTCAACCAATGAAGAGCTGGATGCTCCCCGAGGGGTCACCGTTACACAAAAAGATGAGTTTTTGGTTGCCGACATCAAACGTGGAACTTTAACCGCCCTAAAACTGGAGCCCAAAACTGGGGCCAGGCTAGAGCGAACAGTGGTGACCGGATATCACAGACCCTACTTGGTAGCCGCCTGTCTCACCACTGGACTCTTGGCTGTATCAGAACGAGGCAATGAATCTGGCCGCGTTCCATGCATCAGAGTCCTGGAGCCTGGCTGGAACACTATTCGTATTCTCGGCGTGTGTTCTGGTCTGGGACCCGTGCTGACTTGCCCGTGGGGTCTTTGTATTGATAACGATGGGGATGTCCTGGTGGCGGACTGGGGGAAGCAATGGCACCGTGTTCTTATCTTTCCATCCAAGGGCGTCGGTTGGCCTCTGGTGACCAACAACCTGAATAGTCCACGTGGTCTGGCACTTCTCCCTGATGGCCATGTGGTTGTATCAGATAGCATGAATCACTGCATCAAGATCTACCGCTACAAATGAACGGCAAAAAATGCTGTCCTCTCTTCACCAAAAATGGTGAAGAGAATTTAAAATATATATGGACTTAAGTCCTGATCTATGAGGATTAAATATGCGGAATACCACTATCTCCCTTTTTGTTTTATATACCATTTCAGATTATAAAAACAGAAAAAGCAAATTCTGATTTGAATCTGTAGTTTTAGAAGATTATATATCACTTAAAATTAAAAGCACAACCCCAATTCCCAAAAAATTGCAATGCTGTCTAAAAAATCTTAAAAAAAATGTAATTCCGAAAAGGAAAATAAACAAGATGTTGAAATTAAGACAATTTCAAGGGGCAATAACAATCTGGAAAAGTGAATCAAGGTTAACTGGGAACTGGTTGGTACCATGATTTTGTGTTGTAAGGAGCATTGCGAAAAGGGCCGAGCCTTAGATGTAAAGATGGACAAAAGTTCAGAAATTTACTGTTATTTCATCAAATGACTAGATTTGACTTTATGGTCACAACGCATGGACAAGTAATGGGCTTGATACACCTACGTGTGTGTATCGGGGGGCAGATGGTTTAGACATTATGCTCCCAGATAAGTCGTCTTTGAGAAATGTGATTGGCTGTGATGTTAGAAAACTATGGTATTTTCACTGCTGTATGTGACAGATAAAGAATGAATAGTCTGGACATTTTGCTGGATTTGACAGAAATCTTCCTGTTAACTAAAAAAAAAAAAAAAACCCAAAAAAAACAAACCTGCTTAACCTTTTTCAACTTTCTTGTTTTGCATCACTTGCGTGCACGTCTATGTGAACAAATGAAATTTTACATGCACGAATATCACCTGTCCCTTGGCTGGACGTGTGCTGCGATTTTCACTTCATCCCAGAAGCTACATCAAAATACTGTGTTTCACTCTCAGTAGAGCTCTCAGTGTAGGCAGGTTGCAACGTGGATGCTTAAGTAACAGGATCTAGACTCATCACAGTCTCCTCTGGACCAAGAAATGCTCTGAGGCTAATCGGAAAAGAGAAAAAAAAGCTGCATCTGTGACGGGATGGGGTTGCATTTGTGCCGATGGCGTAGACACCTTCCACATCTGGAGGTCTTAGAGCATCATCTTATAATGAAGACACTACTTCCACCATGTTTTCCTGTATATACACTCCTTTATCTTATACGTCTTTTTTGTTTTTCTAAGTCTAAAACAGTGTCAGAACTTCTTGGGACTTTGGGATACAAACAGAAGTACCATCACATGTTTTACAATAAATGAGCTTGTTTTTTTCTTTGTCTTTAACTAATCAGCTGCACAGATGATTTTAACTCAGATGAGCTTCCATTATATTCAGACTCTATAACGCTTGTAGCAGAAAATATTTAATGAAAAAAAGAAATTAAACTTGTAATCCTGCTAGATATAGATAAAAAAACCAATGTATTTAGCATTAGCTTGATGTCATTTATCAATTAAGTAATTCAGTTGAAAAAGCAATAAAACTGTCTAAAGTTTGCACGGTTTGTGTTTTTTCTTACAAAATGCACTGCATGGGTGTTTTCAGAAAAATAAAGGGTCAAAAAGAGTTCAGAGGAGCAAACTTACCAATTCGCCTGCAACACGAGACAGTTTGTCAGATATTAGCTCAACAGATCAATGCTCATCAAAAAGAACACATTGCTTGTTTTAGCGTCATTTCTGCACAAAACAAAGCGTGCGTCAGCTGCTCGTAAATAAATAAGCAATAAGGGAATTTAATCATGAATGACTGATTCATTCTGCAAGAACAAAATTTCCAACAAACCCTCAGTTTGCTAACAAGCCCACCCACTGGCAGGATATAAGCACAGGTTGAGCTGTGGTATCGGTGCACTTCACGCCTCTCAGACGCCACATCAGAGAAGGAACGACATGAAGATGGTCTCCAGAAGTCTGTTTCTGTTCTTGGTTTTTGCCCTGTCGAGGGCAGCGCCGCTGTGAGTATTGAATAACTTTATATGAACATCTTTTAGGTGTGACTACATGCGCTTTATTTTTCTAAATGTTTTCAACTTTAATCTTTAAAAGTCTCTACAAGCTGATGATTATGATGCATTCTTTATCATAACCTACTAATGTGATGAACATGGTTTCTTTGTATTTTCCGGTCATAAACAGACAAAATAACTACATTATCCCATTCTGTTCCTGTTCGGGAGGATTTTCTACAGGTTTTTTTTAACTGGTCCAGTCTAAATTGTACAACACCAGTCATTTATTTCATAACTCTGTTTGCTGGTACACACAGTTCACCTGCTGGATCAATTAAACAAACCTCCCACTGCTGTATTATCATATCGCTTTAGTGTTGCGTCACTGCTTGACCCATGACTGAGTACTTCCAAATAAAAAAAAAAAATCACTAAACTACTTTTTTCCCTCAACAGGCAGGATTCAGCAGCAGATGGTGAGTTTTGTATAGATATGATGCAAGTAGAAGCTGAACCCTTTTAACCTCATTCAGCATGCACACATGATGTTTTCTAACAAGCTTCAGTTGTCAGATTATGAGTCTAAAATTAGGTAAAATTAATGCATCAATATACAGCAGCAAAATAAAACAACAATCAGATTAACTAAACAGTTATTTGTGTTACTAATTACGTTTTATATTTACAATCTTTTTTATCTTCTGCTCACTTGTTCATCTTTGACTACTCCTGATTGGATATGATCTTCAGTTTAAGCTCTCTGATTGGTGGAAAGTTTGACAGGAAATGGCTTCATAATCATTTCTGAGGTATCTTAGCAACATATTTGTGATAGTAATTGCTTTATATATTAAAAAGGTGAAAAAATACCTCCTGGACAGGGTACTAATGCCTGGGAAACGTCTGAGAGCTTTTGGACATCACTAAAAAACTCCTTAAATTAACAGCAACTGACCAGATTTTGTCCTGTCCAGATGCAACTTTACCAGACAGATGTGAGGGCATCGAGTTTGACGCCATCACTCCTGATGAGAAGGGAAACACTTTCTTCTTCAAAGGTATTATTTGTTTTCACGTGAATATCCATAGTTTTTTTTATTTTTAATTAAAAATGACAATAATGTGATAACTTCTGCTCAGGCGACCATCTCTGGAAGGGTTTCAGTGGTCCAGCTCAGCTCTCCAGAGAGTACTTCAGGGATCTGAGCGGCCATGTTGACGCTGCTTTCCGAATGCACAGCAAAGACAACCCAGACGACCACGATCACATCTACTTTCTGCTGGTATGATTCGCTGTGATTTCAGACTAAGAAACATCATATTTAGCTTTAACATTGGTTGCTCTCGTCTCCAGGACGACAAAGTGTTCAGCTACTTCAACCACACTCTGGAGGAAGGCTATCCTAAACCCATTTCAGAGGATTTCCCGGGAGTTCCGACTCACCTGGATGCTGCTGTGGAGTGTCCCAAAGGAGAGTGCAAAACTGACACTGTTCTGTTCTTCAAAGGTACTCTAATGAAATAATCCCCTCACTGGCTCAAAATGTAGCTCCTCCATTTAACAATGATAGAAAACAATAATCTGGATCTGGATCTTTTACTGCAAACATGGATGTCCAAGTTCTGTCATCAAGCTCTACTATCCTGCAACCTTTAGATGCAACCTTTGTTAAACACACCTGAATCAAATGAATGTCACATTAGCTGACCTCTACAGAGCTGCGTGACACGTAGATGAGGAAATTCATTCAGGTGTGTAGCAGAAGGATGCATCTAATAGCTGCAGGATGGGGAATGTTAAGAACTGGATCTGGACACCTCTGCTGTAGTACATGTACCACCAGTGGTGCTTGTGCTCGCCCTAATTATACGCTAAAGAAACGTTAAAAACACATCGATCCTTGTACTTCCATGAGTCTTTCACGGTGACATGGTTAAGCCAGTTTTGATTGGTTGATTGATTGATTGAAACGTTTTATTTCGAACAGAGTTCATCCACTAGGGGGCAGTGCTGAGTTCAGGGTTCATTTCCACGCTTTGACACCAGTTCGTAGCGTTAATTAACGTCTGTAAAGTCGTTTATAACCATCCAAACAGCAGCAGGATAAAAATATTTTTTTTGTTGTTCTCGATTTCTTCATCATCTTCCTCTTCTTCTTTGGTTCGTTCATTTCACTGGTTGCATGTCAGCTACACGACTAACCCTGTGATTTCCAGTGGCGTTGTTACGTTTTCTCTGTCCAATAACTGAAATGATGTGAATAACCGATGCAGGAGAAAAATGTCCATCTGTCTGTGTGTCAGTCTGCTTCAATATAATTAGCGCTTGTGACTCCTCGATTGCCACGTTTCCATGAGAGCTTTCATTCTGAATAAACTTAAGTCTACTTTAAAAACATTACAAATGTTCTTATTGCTTCCGAATAAACAACCAATTCCAAATGAAACGTAAACAGCTGGTTTATTCTAATTGTAGATTTGATTGGCATAATTCCTCTCTGCATTAATTCCGCTTTAAGTTCATTTTAGTTGATCTTCTTGTTCCTGGCCCTGTTGCGATGACGCACATATCCATGTCGCTACTTTCTGCTGACAAAAGTGAAATTCTGTCAAGCTGCTTCTTCACAATTATAAATCAAAATCAAAGCAAAAATAGTTGTTTTTATGTGAACTTCCATGTATTTGGAGTTTTTGTCCAGGAGACACATCCGTCCCCTGTCCTACCCAACACAGTTATGACGCAAGGTGGTAAACCTCCATTAGTGCTAATGGTTTCTGCTCAGTAATATTTTAATTGGGAATTAATTTGTCTGAATTTTGGTCATACATGGAGAAGCTGATGTTTTCTGAGGTTCTGTAGAACCACTGAGCTAGATCATTATACATATTTTGAAACACAATATTCTGCATCTTAATCTTTAAAACTGCCCCAGTTTTATTTGCACATTTTTATTTCTAGAAATGATTGTTAAGTTTCCTCTAAAGCAACCACCCTTTTTCCCCCTGCAGAACAAAATGTGCATGTTTATGACATTGCCACAAAGACAGTTAAGACCAAGACGTGGTCGCACCTACCTCGCTGCACCTCGGTTTTTCGCTGGTTGGAGCACTACTACTGCTTCCACGGACACAACTTCACCCGCTTCCACCCGGTATCCGGAGAGGTGACTGGAAGCTACCCCAAGGATGCTCGCAATTACTTCATGCGCTGTGAAGACTTTGGTGAGAAAAAAAAGTCACACATTACATTGTTTGGTGAGGAATTAAAAAGATTAGTGTAACTGAAATTTTTTATATCTTAATGCATTTTTATATCTTAATGCAGGACACGGAGGGGGTCATAGACCCCGCAAATGCAGCGATGTCAAGCTAGATGCCATCACCACAGACGATGCAGGCAGAACTTATTTCTTTGCAGGTAAAGTAAGAAACATCCCATCAACATTAAAGGATGGTTAATCTGAATTTAGTCTGTTCTATAAATGTCACTCATAATATACTAAGTTATTAACTGATTAATGACGGCAATTTAGGCTAAAAAGTCTTTTCTCCTTGTTGAAATCTTGAAAGTCTTGTTTTGCTTTTACGCTGCCTTCAAAGGACATTAATAAAAAAAGGTCCACCAAGTAATTTATTCCCAAGCGATAAGACAGTCGCTGCCATCCAGCTTGTAGAAATAACTCTTTTGCAAACCAATGACCAAATAATGTAGGAAATATAATCACATGGTGAAGAGGAACCATTGGTCACCTGTTTGAATCCAGATATCTAGAAAAAACATGTAACACACAAAAATTTGAATTAATTGACTTATCTGTATGGAATCTTAAAAAAAAAGTCTGAGCACACTAACAAAAACTGGATAAAAAAATTGTGGCCTCAACAGAAATAAAACAATTTAAAAGGTGTAATTACCAGTAAGAGATGCAGGAAGAAACAAGCAATCTTACTTTTGTTAACAAATCAACGTCATGGTAGCAGTAATGTGCAAACATTAACAGGGCAGCTTTGAGCTAACGCTGCAGCTTACATGTAGCGTAAGCTAGTACAGAGATCTGACACAATCCATTCACATGCAAGGTAGCACCAATCCTAACATGAAGTATAACAAAATGATGAGGAGAAACGCAGATAAAAGCACCAAACAAAGCAAACCACACAGAGGAGAATTTCTGCTACTCCACGTTACTTTCAGCACTTATGATCCAGTTATAGCGCGGTCAGACCAAATGTGAGCAGCAGGAATGGACAATGTTTACAATCATTTCTTTGTGAGGTGGATGTTATGCTTGTATTCAGGTTTTGGCAGCTACACTCACATGAAATCAATGATTGAAGGGCGTATTCGAGCCAAACATTTTTTCACTGAGTCAGCTAGTGACCAGTCTGTAGTAGAAAAACAACACTTAAAGTGATGACACACGTCCTACATGTGATGTTTCATGGTTAAAACCTGTATTCCAGCTTGATAAACACTGCTTACTGGGGTATTTAGCTGCAGTCTTTGGGTTTACTTCCTTCTGGATCACCACTGGTGTTTTTAAATAGTAAATTCAGGTGTTTCCAGTAATCCTCGAACTCCGATTGGTTCCAATCTTTGGGCGATCTAGTTATTGTGTTGTCTCAGATTTATAAATATTAGCTGACAAAACCTCGGTGTTCAAAATGAGTAAAAAGTAGCTGTATTTGGATCAAATTGAGGGTAAATATGAGCACTATCTGGCGCCAAAATGTCTCAAATTGCCCATTTGCTGGTTCTGCCTGGACAAACTCAGAACAGCTCAGATTAAACATGTTAGAATTTACTTCGCACACTAATCATATATCACGTCATTCAAAGAGGAGTTTTTCTGCTATCCTCTGATACCCAGTCAGTCATTTCAGACAGGAAGTAGAAACATGGACTTTGTTGGGAAAGAAAAAGCATTAAACGGTTAAAATGTAATTCTGCTGTAAAGCTTTTCATATCTGATCAGGTCCTATCTACATGCGTCTGGATTCCCACCGTGATGGCCTCCATGCCTTCCCGATAACCAGAGCATGGAAAGAAGTGACCAATGGGGTGGACGCTGTCTTCTCGTACAGCGACAAAGTCTACATGATTAAAGTAGGTTTTAAAAAATCCCTCCTAGTTTCTGTTGTAAAGTTAAAATGGACGAAATAAGATGCAAGTTTCTTCTGTCTCCATTGTTTGCAGGGTGATCAGGTTTACATCTATAAAGCAGATGCTCACTTCACCTTGATTGAAGGCTATCCTAAAACGCTGAAAGAGGAGCTGAGCATTGAAGGACATGTGGATGCAGCTTTTGTGTGTCCAAATGAGCACACAGCTCGTATAATTCAGGGTACGTTTTCTCTTCAGTTAATGTTTGCATTTTATACGTGACTAAATATTTACTGGTATTTCTTCCAACAGGACGCACGATGCGAGATGTTGACCTCACCGCGACACCTCGAGTCATCGCCAGAGATGTGCTCTTGCCCTTGTCTGATATCGATGCAGGTCTTTGTGGTTCAGACGGCATTAAACTCTTTAAGGGTTCTGAATATTACCGCTATGAAAGCCCGATGATACTGGCTGCGGCCAGGATTGCTCCAGTACCTCAGAAGATCACCTCAGCAATGATGGGATGTGAGGATTAACTCTGGCTGTGCCTGTTTGAGATCGTCTTTTCATACGTCAACTTTTGTTTGAATAAAAAGGAAAACTGCTTACTAGAGTCTAATAGTTTATTTGGGTTTGCCATCGATGGTGTAGAACAGAGAAGCCCAATCCCAGTCCTGGACATCTACTCTCCTGCAAAGTTAAAGCTGGGTTCATCCTCCACGAGAAGCCAGAAGTTTGTTCTTAATCTCCAGGTTGTCAGAACAAGAAAGTGTTCTTTAAGGTTTGGTCCGTTTATCCTCCACAATAAGCTTCATCTGCAACAAGGCAGGGGTCACTGCGGGACGTCTGAGCTTTGATGTGTAATGAACAACTGACCCGTTTATGTCTTAAGATAATTTGGCAGTTTGGGTTTTGCCCCCGACGTTGTCTGGGTCGTTAAATGCCACGTGTTTCTGCTTCGTCACCATCTCGATTAGCTGAATGTTCAACCTGCATCAGTAAAAATGCAGGAGCAGCAACTGTTCGCTTCACGTTTTACCATGTTAACTCAAGGAAAAACTTCTAACAGCCAGACATTTTGTTCTCTTGTCCACAAGAACAAAACTAGATCATTTCTTTCAGGTTTCTCATGAAGAAAAAAGTCGTGGCTTCTCGTGCAGCATGGAACAAGCTTCAGATCTGCAACACACCTGCATCATATGGGTGAATTTCCTGATCTGCATGTTATTCAGCTTGGCAGAAGCCTGGAAGCGAGTCATTCACTTGATTTACAGGAAACCTACAGAAACCAACCACTCACACTTATTCCTACAGAATCAATCAACCTAACATTAATGTCTTTGGATGGTGAGAGGAGGCCGGAGAGATGTTTCACCAAAAATCCCCACAAAAACGGTAAATAGAGTGAAGGATGAGGAGAATAATGGATGGATGAGGGAGGAAGGGGAGGATTTTAAGACAGAAACAGACTGGTCAGTAATAGAGGAAGGGGAAGAAGAATGAATGGATGTGGGAAGAAAGAAGAGATGAATGACAAACTGATAAGCGAAGGATGATTTGGGAAGGAATTATGGATAAACAGATGAATGTATGGATGAATGGATCGTAGGATGGGATGGATGATGGAGGAAAGGATTTTAAGTGATGGAAAGAAGAATGGAAAAATAGAAAAAGGATAAATGGACTGATAATGGATGGAAGGATGATAAAGTGATGGATAGAGAAGTGGAGGAAGAGATGAATGATGAAGGGATGAAAGGATGATCCTGAACCAACCTTACCAGTTGCAGGTTTTTATTCCCAAACATACTCAGATTTCACACTGAGGCGACCAGTGTGACCAGTGTGTACTGGAACCAGGAACTAGTGTTGTCAGACGTTACCTGTTGTAGCAAAGTTAGCTCAGGTAAAATGTTGCATGTGGAGGTGCAGTAAACGGCTACAACAATAAAAGGTGGTTTAAAAAAGGTTTCTGAAGGAGGGATTGGTTTGGAACTTCAGATGTGGATTATTTTCCTTAAAACTGAACCTGAAAAACCAATTTGGTTGCAGATTGTTTCAATATAATCAATAACTCAAGTGAATAAAACTGTTCAAATTTACTTTTCAATTCACTTTTCAAGTTTTTCTTTTACTCCTAAACAGTAGATCGAAGAAATGGAGGTCAGAGGTCACGCGTTGCCTCATATGCGATTATAAAACACACAGTTTGTAAAATATTAACAAAGCAGATCAATTATTTTCAACATCAAGAGTCCCTAGAAGCTTGGTGAATGATTGATGTCTTTCAAACTCCGAGCTGCCTATAGCTCAGAGCTAACTCAGATCTAATGGAAGCTAACAAGCTAACAGAGGTAGGTTTGCTGAAGCTCAGGTGTGCTGTTAACCAGGAAAAAACCTTGACCTTCTTTCCGCAGATATTTTATACGTGTCAATCAAAAGGACACGCCCGTAATTATGCCGAATTTCAAACATAGATGACATCTAAACCAGATCCAGTCCTTTAGATCTACTATGCTGCAACTTCTAGATGCATCCCCTATGAATGAAATGTCTGAATCCCCTCTTGTGCGTGTTATGCAGCTAGCAGAGGCCTGCTAATGAGTCACTCGTTCCATTTAGGTGTTGCTCCTGGTGGCCTGGCTAGCGCCGGTGTGTATGGCAACTCTGGCGCAATCAGTGTGTTAATGTGGATTGCAGGAACTGTAAAGCGCTTTAGTCATCGAAAAGATGAAAGTATAGCGCTATATAAGTGAACGCGACTTTAAACAAGGGTTTCATTGGGAAAGTTGTAGTATGTGCATCTCAAGGATCAAACTTGGGCATGTATTAAAGCTATAATGCTTTTATATCAAGATGTAAACATGTTTATTTCTGCTGTGAAGTTGTTTTTATTAAAACATTGGAGTTTATAACCTCAGTTATAAAAATCACTTGATGAAATTTTGCCACTGATGTGAACTTTGATTTATCATAGATTTGTTAAAGTCATCAGAGACCTATTCTGAATATTGTCTGAATAATTTGCACAGCAACATTTTTCAAGACCTGCAGGATGTCGCGAGCTGTCGTCTTGCGAGCTTGCATTGCAGGATATTTTTCTCCTGGAACCTTGCATCAATAATGGCGCCTTTATACCTGTGCAAGCTCAGTGGCTCAGTCAAAGGGCAATGTTGAGCTGTATAGCTGACACACAACCAGAGAAGAAAACATTTTTGGCAGCAAATGAGTTAAAGAGTCCTCAACTTTCCCAGTTATGTGTTGTTCTTGTGCAGCTTTCCTAAAGTGTGTTAAAGGGCTCAAATTCAAACCTAGTAAATGCAAAACAGACAACATTTGAGCATTTAATATCTTCTCTAATAAATGCAGGTTAAAAACACAACGCAATGATTTGCACATCATTGCGTTGGGTTTTCATTTACCTTTTACACAACATCCCAACTCCATTGGAATTTCGGTTGTCAAACAAAAATGAAATAGTTTAATTCTAGTGAAACTACAACTTGTTGGAAATACGGCTGAGTGGGCTGTACTGCTAAAAATTGATCAAAAACGATTGCATCAAAAACAAACAATGTTTCAAAATGAGCCATGTTTTCCAGTTGCTTCCAGTTTTCTACCTCCTCATACGGTAATACTTACATAAGCATTTTGGATATAAATGCAGGTTCAGCTCCAGCAAACCTCCACCTCAGGACTGTGTCCCAGTGTGGAGCCAACATGGAACTGGTCACCAAAACTCTGTTTCTGTGCTCAGCGTTTGCTCTCATCACTGCAGGACCACTGTGAGTATTAACACATTTTTATTTATATGCATTTAATCCATAACAGCTCAAAACTGTGTACAGGCTGAATTTAAGCTAATATTTAAATATTTATTGCAAACATGTGGTAAATCATTAAGAGCTTTGTTTCTTTTGCAGATTAAACACATATAACCATATTTAATCTTTAACCAGTTTTTAATTTTTTACATTATTTTATTATTTTCATTGTAAATTTTTTATTTTTATAGCACCTTTCAAGATAAAAAATCCCTAACAATGAACACAAAACATAGAATATATCAAACTAAATAAAAGCAAGTTTAAAAAGATGCTTTTTTTAAACAAACCACTGAGTCTGCAGTTCTCAGACTGAGAGGGAGAAAATTCCAGAGGGAAGGTGCTGCAAAGGCTCTGTAGCCTCTGGTTATCAGCCGGTTTGGCTTAACAGCCAACAAACGTTGACCGCTTGATCTTGAAAACACCCAAGTCTTGCCTCCATCTCGAGATCTCAATGGGACTTTCCTGATTAAAGAATGGTTAAATAAATACTACTGATAGAAAATCTAAGATTTTTCCTATGATTTGAGTGAAAATTTATTTTGTACCTCTGTTTGCTGGTTCACAAAGTTCACCAGTTGGATCAATGGGACAAACATCAAACTGTTTTATCATCATGTTTCTTTAGTCCTGTGTCAGACTGACTATGCAGCGCTACGCAGAAGCAAAGAAAACTAACTTGTTGTTTTTCTTTTCACCATCACAGGCAGGATTCAGCAGCAGGTAGGTTCTACATGGATTACATATAACTGTCTGCTGCTG
>JBAMHX010000027.1:15136002-15148347 GCA_037177515.1 Pseudomugil tenellus | reverse complement strand
ATATATGTGTGTGTAAATCTGATGTGATGTTATTTGTGTTGCAGACTTGCCCCCTCCTACTGCGAGTATTTACCACCAACAGCGGCCGGCATCACAGAGTAGACGAATTTATTCGGGGCAACGTTCCTGCCAGCGAGTTGCAAATATACACATGGTACAGTGTCGCCACGTTTATATTAAATGTTTTCCACCATGTGGATCCTTCTGGAAACTAACAGATGTCTCATTTTGTGCGGCTGCAGGATGGATGCAACTCTGAAGGAGCTAACCGGACTAGTGAAGGAAGTGTACCCAGAAGCCCGGAAAAAAGGGACGCACTTCAGTTTTGCCATCGTCTTCCCAGATAACAGCAGAAAAATGTACAAGTAAGTATCACACAGCTGGAATCGGAGTGATCGTGTAGCTACTTTGTTTTAAACTTTTCCTTTTCCGCTGTTTTCAGTTTGAAAAAGATTGGCAGCACCATATCTGGCAGAAAGGGCCCGGATGACTCCATGACGTTGCAGTCTCAGCGATTCCAGATTGGAGATTACCTGGATATCGCCATCACGCCACCGAACAGAGCCCCGCCCCTCAACCCACGCATGCGGCCCTTCTGAACACGGGCACAAACACATCGATGCGTTATCGTTTCAGCCATCTTAAATGGCTTTCCTTCTTTTTATATAACCTTAATGTTTAATAAAGTTTTCATTTTCCAAACAGACTCTTTATGTAACATTTGTATTATTACACACGTAGAACCACGGTTCTGGCAGGAAGCTTCTCACGCCATCGGCACCAATGCAATCCCACTGATAGATATGTGTATATATATATATATATATCAGATGTATATACGTCTTATGTCTGATGAGTCAGCCGTGTTGCAGCAGGGAAACTGCTAACAGGCGCTGCAGATGGAGGGATTTTCAAAATCTGAGCAACATTTTTCTGAAAACTTGCATAAATTGGTCTCACGGATTGGTGAAGCTCCATCCATCTGAGACTCTAAAATGCTCCTGCGCTACAAAATCTGGCTTTAAAAAAACAAAACTACAAAAATGAGGTTAATTTCCTTCAAATAAGATAAAATTTCTTGTTCTCTTGGCAGATAATTTGTTATTTCAAGGAACATTAACCTGTCAAGAATTCCTAAAACAAGTAAAAAAACAAAAAACTTAAAAGCTAAGTAAGAATAATTATCTTACGTTTTAAAAAATAGCCATATGTGTCCTTGATTTGAGATGTTTAATCTTAATTAGATTTTAGTTTTGCAGTGTATACACAATCATGTTTCTGACCTGTTGATTAAGCTAATTAACTGTCAAAAGCTCCTCCAGCTGTTTGATCTGCACCACTTACTTTAAAAATAAAATAGCTTTATCATACATAGACATGATGAAAATATAGTTTTACAACCTTTTTACATTCATGTTGCTGCCATCGGATTCACAATTAGCTGATATTTTCCATAAAATGATAAAAAAAAGTGTTCATCATCTAAAATGTTTACCTTCTAATGGATTTAATGGGCCAATAAGATTTCTATCATTGCATTCTGATTTTATTTACATTTTACAAGAGATATAATTTCCTATTGTGAAATGTAAAAATCCTGTTCAAACCAGTCACCAAACCAGTGCAGTTTTTGTACAGGTAGATCCAACAACATGGCAGAACTTTACATTTTACCTGGATTTAATACCTCTGCATTTTACAATATTTTAACCTTATTTCGGATAGTTATAGTAAAGTTTATTTGAAGAACAAAAATATAAATAAATTAAATAGACATTCGCTAATTTAAATCCCGTTTTTGAATATACACAAAGCAAAGTGTGAATACCTTCTGCTTGTGTTCATTTTCAGCGTTGATTGATTCTTTTCCATTGAAATGCTCAAGCGGAAGTTGCAGACTCTTGCCGCGCATGCGCAGTTCTACGCAGTAAGCTTAATAGCTAACGCAGTGTTAGCTTCCTGTGGAAAGGAAAAGCGGAAATTTGCGCAAAATCACGGGGTGAAATGTTTCGTAGGAAATTAACTGCTCTGGATTATCACGAGCCAAACGGATTTGACTGCTCAGGTGAGAGAAAAGGAGCATTTTGGGCAGGTTGTGAGATTTATCGACGAGCTAAGGTGCTAACTTGTGTGTACGTATCCCAGGTCCTGAAACTGCACAGGCAGCAAACTGCCGGACTAAAAATACTTATTGTAATTAAGCAACACGTATGTTTGATTATATGTCGTTAACTATATTTACAGAGAGACTGAATACTTGCCTTCTCCGTCAGTTTGGGGTGTCTTTCCTTTTTTTTTTTCTTTGTCCAGCTACTTTACTGTTTTTGTCTGTAGCAGCTGGGATGTTATCAGCTGTTTGTCATCTCTGATCAGATGAAACACAGTTCAGAAACTGCATCGTGTGGCTGGAAGACCAGAAGATTCGTCATTATAAGATCGAGGACAGAGGCAACCTGAGGAACATCCCCAGTTCAGACTGGCCCGCAGCCTATCAGAAGGTCAGGCTGCTGCATGATGAAAGAAATTCAGGCTTTTGTCCTCCTGCATTCACCAGAAAAGGTTGTGTTTGCTCTGTTTGTGCAGTATTTGCAGGACCTGAACTGTCCGTTTGGAGTTCAGGAGAGACGTGAGGCTGTAGACTGGTTACTGGGTCTGGCTGTGCGTTATGAGTATGGAGATAATGGTGAGAAGCAGACCGGGTCCGTGTTGCAGAATCCAGATGAAGTATCAGTAGATGGAGATAAAAGAACAGGAATGATGTTCCTTTGGCTCAATTTGCCCTCAACCAAACAGCATCAGTGTTTTTATTGTTTAAAATGTTTTAATAAATACATCTTTATGGATATTTTGTGTATTTCTCATCAGTGGAAAAGTATAAAAACTGCCAGCCGCTGGCAGCTTCTGGAGACGGAGATAAGTCAGTGGACCCGCTTGTCAACCTGGACAGTAAGAACACATCGCTCTGCTTTAATTAATAAATACGTACATACATACATATTTTAATCATTTTATTTTTATTTAATCATTTTTAAAAGTTTTTTATTTAATTTAATTGTGTTCACTTATTTGTTTTTATCTAAGTTTTTAATTATCTCAATTTAAATTGGACTTCTAAAGTTTGAGTTTTTTTAACAACATTTTTTACTTAAATTTTTATTTTTATATTTTTTTCCATTTAATTTTTGTTAAAATTTAAAACACAAATGAATCGAATTTTGTTTTAATTTTTGAAGTGTTAACTTTCATTTAACGATTCAATTTAAATTTTAAAATTTGAATTTTTTAAACAAATTAAATTTTTATTTAAGATATGTTTTCATTGAATTTTTGTTAATTTGATTAATTTGTATTGTTTTAAAATTTTTTGTTTGAATTTTTAAAAATCTTTAATTTTGAAGTGTTTTCATTTATTCAACTTGACTCTTAAAATCCTATTTTATTTTCCTTTAAATGTTTAAAATTTTAAATAATTTTAGTCTCACATTTATTAAAAAAAATTAAATAATTAAATAATAAAATTTTTAGTATTTAATGATCTAAAGAAACTAAAGTACTTTTTAATTGTTTTTTTTCAACGTTTTATTTTTTAATTGATGCAATAAAATCTTATCTTGTGCAGGTTCTTCTCCAGATTTCAAAGCCGGAGTTGCAGCTCTAGCCAACATCCTGAAGATACAACGGCATGACGACTACCTGGTCATGCTCAAGGTGTGTGAGACTCCTGAACGGGGCTCAAATTAAACCTCAAACACAGTGTGAACATCCCGAATATGAAGCCGAAACCAGAAAAAAGGGTTTTCAATAGATGTGAGAAATATTTTCCATACAGGGAACAGTTGGGTTTGGCTTAGACACAGCTGCAGACCTCTATGACCTGCAGTACAGGAATGAGGATCCCTGGTTTCCAGCTGCACTGTCACGCTAAGTACGTCTGTTGTCATGGTGACGTTTCAGGCCATTCGCATTCTGATCCAGGAGAGACTTTCCCCAGAAGCCATTGCAAAAGCCAGCCTGAATAAAGAGGTGAGACTGAACTGTTCCCTCTTTCTGTTCCTCAAACGCACCACGTAAAGCTCAGCGAGCGTGTTTTCTCCGCAGGGCGTTCCGGTCGCGTTAGACAAGCACATCTTAGGATTCGACACCGGAGGTGAGCGCTTGTGATATTAGAAGGAATCCCAGGATGTTTGGGACCGTGCGGTCCGTAGATGACGCGTCTCTCATGGTCTTCTCGCCTCCAGATGCTACTCTGAACGAAGCGGCTCAGATCCTCCGGCTGCTGCACATCGAGGAGCTGAGGGAGCTGCAGACTAAGATCAACGAGGCCATCGTCGCTGTTCAGGCCATCATCGCCGACCCCAAGACAGACCACAGGCTGGGCAAGGTCGGCAGATGAGACGGAGGGTGAAGAGGGCTGCGGGAGGAAGAAAGGGACTGAACCACAGGAGATTTTAATTTGATTCTCAAAGAAAAGCCATTTTCTGCCGTTTGGATGTCCACTTTAAGTTGCACGAGAGGAAGCAGTTTTTGTACAAGATGGTTAAATAATTTAAATGAGCTTCTGAAACTTCTGTGATGTTCATCTAAAGGCTGTATTTGTCTTATTTGGGATGTTTTCGTTTCCTGCTGGCGGAATAAACTATTTGAAGTTTCCATTAATGCATCGACATTAAGCCACCAAACGCCTGTCAAGTATCAAATCACATTTTATTGGTATAAATATCACATCTTATTACCATAAAGTGAAATGTAGTTAAAATATTTAGAACAAATCACGTGTGAGAAAATAGAGATTAGTGCAGAGAAATGATGCAAGCCTCCTTTAAACACATTTAATCCTTGCAAACCCTCTGCATGCTAACGCTAGTTAGCTTCACTGGCCGTTATTGCGGCACAAAGATGTTAAAAATCACCCAAAAAAAGAACTTTTTAACCTGCATCACGTCTCAATGTTTAAATAGCAAAACAAATAGAACCCCTGATGTTCGATTTCATGGCAGAACGTTTGGAAAAACTCACATTTTAGCATCTTAGTTGAATTTTTTTGTAGATTTAATTTGTAGAAAAGCAATAAAACACACAAAATATAAAAAAAAGCAGTAAAAATGAGGTATAAAACAAATTTACAAGACATTTACTTTGGGTTATATCTTTGGAACAGTGACTGATCTGACTTCTGAGCGAGGGGGGGCCGGTTCCTGGTCGAGTGTCCCTCCCCCACAGCTGTAGCACCGAAGACCCCTGAAATGGCGACCCCGTTGTTAGTGACTCCCTGCGAAAGCAGACAACAGAAACACTTCTTTCAAACTGACGTGTAATTTGCCAGAAGGTTTTTTGTGCGGCAGCTTTTAAACCTCAAACATCCGACTGTCCAACCGAACAAACGCGTTTCAGATCCGTCATCGCAGCCAGAATGACATCACGCCTGTCTTTGAAGCAGGTGACGCTTCCAGACGCCACTCTGGTGACATTCTGTGAGCGGATTTTACGCTCTGCAGATGTGTCACATCTGCAGAGGTGCTACTTTGAGGATTATCATGTGTTTTAGGGGCCTTCGTCCGGCTTTGAAGATGTTTAAGTCGAAGCTTTGAAAGGACTTGAAGCCATCTGCAGACAGCACATCAAACGTGACGCACCCAAAACACAGGTAGAGGGTCGTGGACAGCTGTGTAATCACTGCTCTTTGCTCTCACGCACACTCAGCTGTGTAATCACTTGTCTTTTTCACGGATATACGTGCAGCCAGCACGTGTGGGTTGGTGGCTGGAAGCCAGCTGGGTCAGGACTATGTCCTGGATGATGAAACGTAAACTTCAGTTCCTGCAGATTACAAATGTTTCAAGTTGTCAACACTGGACTCTAAGATCAGGTTGGTTCAGCAAATATCTGTTTAAGCTTCTGCAACGATGCAGGATTAAGTTCCACCCAGAGATGAGTTTACTTAAGCTACTGTCGTTATAGAAGATCAGAAACCGTAAAAAAACATCGATATATCGCAATATTTTTTAAGAGACAATATATCGATATACAAAAGAACTGTATCGATCTTTTTATGAGCATATTTTTACTTATGAGACAGATTTTTACTATTTTGTTTATTTTTTAAGCAGTGTTTTTTTTTTTTAAAAAAAGTTGGGATTTACTAGGCTGCGAGTTTTCTTACTAATAAATTCTAGTAAAGAAAAACTGCAATTTATCGCCTTGTTCATAGCATCACAATACCTAACCTCCAGGTCTGTACTGAACCACTTTTCCACCATCCTGGTTTTATCTTGGAACATGGCTGTAAGACCGAAACTGTCATGCTAGCCTCTGAAAACGTGAAGAAAAATCCAGACGTCGTACTCACCAGTAAATAAGTAAAAACCCATCTGGACCGATTACAGAAGAACGCAGCTGTTTTCTAACTTAAGAAAACAGAGCAGGTTGATTCTCATTTGTGTCTAAAACATCCGTTTAAGGGTTTTTACGCGCCGCGACCGATGCGGTAAAACACGGAACTGAATTTCTTACAGTGACGTTTTAACATTTTTATTTGAAAAGCATCATGTGCAACATGAAAATGTGACTAAATGATGAAACGTGTCAACACGACTTCTCTGATTAGTTAATTGTATATCTATCAGATACAAATAATTTAAAAAATATTCTCAAAATGTCAGACAGAATGTCTTCCCTGATGTGAACCTTGACGTGACATTGATGCGATAAAAATATTCAGTCTGTGTGTAAAAGCCATCAGTCTCACCTGGTAGACAGCGGGTGGTTGCTATGGCAATGCCATACAGGTGAGAGCGCTGCTCAGGCAGGTATTCATCCGTCAACTCATTGCTCTCTTTGCTTACTACGATGACTCCGTCCCTGTTAAAGAGACAGAAAAAGGCACTGAGGCTTCACGCTAATGAGCTCAATAAAAACTAATCAGTAACGGATAAATAATAATTGATCCGAAGAGATGAGTGACGGCTACCTCCTCCAGTCTGTGTAGTAGAAGTGGTTTCTGTAGTAAACCATGCTGAACGGGTAGTTGAGGCTGGGGTGGATCACTCTGCGACCAGAACCATTGGGAGATATGCACTCTAACCGCTTCGTACCTGAAAACACACAACAGAAACCATATTTATGCTAAAATTTACCTTCAATCTACATAAAACCACCTTGACTCTGCAGCCATTTGCCTTAAATCATCTCGTCTTTATTCCAGACACAGGAAATCATTCATTTTTCTCTTTTCAAGCTTTCTGATAGGTGGAAAGTTTGACAGGAAGTGATATTATTATTTCTGTTTCTTGACAACAAAGTAGTGATAGTTGCGTTTTCATTACAGTTCTTCACAAAATAAAAGCAATATTTGTGAAGTTTTGACAAACAATAATTGTGATCTTCAGGTGTTTCCAACGAACAGTGTAAACCAAGGGTCCCCAAACCTTTTCCTTTGGGGGCCAAATGACCTTTCCCTTCTTTAACGGGGGACGGAGCCAGTTTGTAACCAAAAGTATGGCGATGGCAGATTAATTGGTTTCCAGAAACAAGCTAACAGTTTGCTTTTTAGCCTTGCAAGCTATGATACTTTATTTTTATTTTTGAGACTGCAGAAGGGTGGAATATAATGTTACGTTCTATGCATGTATGAGTTTCAATCACATGTCAAGACAGAAAAAAAAAACCTAATGCATCTCTACTATTGTTCCGGGCAAAATGCCGGATCTGGCCGTAGTTTGGGGACCACTGGTGTAAACCAAAGTTCTACTAAAACGTGGGCAGATTTTACAAAAAATCGCCGTATTTTGTTTTATTTTTTACTTGCCAGGGCTCTTCTCACTCATTTCTCTTTTTAACTGAAACTGCGTTTCTCTGTTTGCTCCATACTGCGCCATTTAAACTGGTCACATGACCTACATAACATTCTGCGCATCCCAGTCTTTCCATTACACTTTAACAACCATTGATCTTTTTTTATGATAAAAATATGATAAATAATGGTGTTATCTTATATTATTGTGGATTTATCATAAAGTCTGAATAATAAACCTTCTAGATGGGATATAAGTTCCTGGAAAACTTCTATAAATCACCTGAAGGGTCAGAAATCAGCACAGATGTACTACTGTTCCTGAGAATTGGATGTGCTGGGAATCTAGTTAAGGGTCCTAAGGTCACATGAGCAATAAGAAATGTTCTTTTATGTTTCTTTTTCCTTTGGCTTTTGATGTCTGGGGGGGGGTCAAAAAGCTGCTATCTGCTGGTATGTACCCCCACCGTGAACCTGTCTTGGTTTTGCCATTCGAACAAGTGGGAAACAAATTCCTTCCAAAGCTTCGCATCGTTCTCGTTGGTCCTGCGAGTCGCTTGTGAACCAAAACAAGCGTGTTTCAGCTCATTCACGGTGGGGGGGCTTCGCATCTTTGTTTAGCGAAGCAGGTTATTGTAACAGATTCAATCAGGACCAATGGATTAGTAGGAGGCGGCTATCTGCTCTGACTTATAAAAACATGCAGCCAGTTATGAATCAAAACTGCTGGCAAGCAGCTGGAATGAGGTTAAAGGTCATCAGTGGAGGACATCAGAGTGACATCCATGATATTATGTAGACATGAAACATTTGCTACCTGCATCGGCCCAGCAGACTTGTTCAGAAGAGTCGTCGTATGTTAAAGCGTTGGGCAAACCGATCCCGTCCGACACCACCACTCTGCGGTTCTGACCGTCCACAGAGGAAGTCTCGATCTTCGGCGCTTCTCTGTTCCAGTCTGTCCAGTACAGAGTCCTGCAGAGAGACACGTTACGTTTACATGAGCTCGAGTGGTTCCCAAACACGTTGGGTAGGTCTGACAACATAAACTATGTAAGCTACTGTCGTTATGGAAGATCAGAAACACTTCAGGAATCTCTAATAATTCACTTTCCTTCAGGCTCTTCTCATCCGCCTGCTAATGGTGGACACGCAAGACGGACACGCAGACGGACACGCAGACGGACACGCAGACGGATACGCAAGACGGACACGCAAGACGGACACGCAGACGGACACGCACACGTACATGGGACGGACACGCAAGATGGACACGTAAATGGACACGCAGACATACATGAGACGGACACGCACACGGACACGCTCACGTACATGAGACGGACACGCAAGACGGACACGCAAGACGGACACGCAGACGGACACCCAGATGTACATGAGAGGGACACGCAGATGGACAGGCAAGCAAATACGCAGACGGACACGCAGACGGACATGAGACGGACACGCAGACGGACACGCAGGCGAACACGCAGATGGACATGCAGACAGACACGCAGACGTACATGAGACGGACACGCAGATGGACACGCAGACGTACATGAGACGGACACGCAGACGGACACGCAGGCGAACACGCAGATGGACATGCAGGCGAACACGCAGACAGACACGCAGACGGACATGCAGACGGACACGCAGACGTACATGAGACGGACACGCTGACGGACATGCAGATGGACACGCAGGCGGACATGCAGACGTAGAGGAGATGGACACGCAGGCGGACACGCAGACGGACATGCAGACAGACACACAAGACGGACACACAAGATGGACACGCAAGACGGACACGCAGACGAACACGCAGACAAACACGCAGACGGACACGCAGACGGACACGCAGATGTGACACGCAGACGTGACACGCAGACAGACACGCAGGCGAACACGCAGACATACATGAGACGGACACGCAGACAGACACGCAGACATACATGAGACGGACACGCAGGACGGACACGCAGACGTACATGAGACGGACACGCAGACGTACATGAGATGGACACGCAGACGGACACGCAGACGTACATGAGACGGACACGCAAGACGGACACGCAGACGGACATGCAGACATACATGAGACGGACACGCAGACGGACACACAGGCGAACATGCAGACGAACACGCAGACAGACACGCAGACGGACACGCAGACGGACACGCAGACGGACACACAGGCGAACATGCAGACGAACACGCAGACAGACACGCAGACGGACACGCAGATGGACACACAAGACGGACACGCAGACGGACACACAGGCGAACATGCAGACGAACACGCAGACAGACACGCAGACGGACACACAAGACGGACACACAGACGGACACGCACACGTACATGAGACAGACACGCAAGATGGACACGCAAATGGACACGCAGACATACATGAGACGGACACGCACACGGACACGTACATGAGACGGACACGCAAGACGGACACGCAAGACGGACACGCAGACGTACATGAGACGGACACGCAAGACGGACATGAGACGGACACGCAGACGGACATGATACAAGGTAGAAACCGATGAGTTCATGCTGCGACCTTTGACCTGTGCTCCATCCGTCTTCATTAGGGAACTTCGACCCCACCGACTCAGGCCGTCGCATCTCAAACTAACATTTGACCCGTTTTCATGAGGAATCAAACCATCTGATAGTTTAAGATGCTTCAGCGAACGATAAACCTGCTCAGCGGGTTCCACGCTGGTCCCATCACATACTGGGAGTCTACTGGGACTAACAGGTAACACACACCACATAGACCATGACCGAGGTAGGGGGGGGGGTAGCAGATGTTTTATGTGCATCCAGCTGAAGCAGTAATTAGCTTCAGCGTTGACTTTCCAACAAGAACACACACATTTTGGCCGAAAGTCAGAAAATAAACCTGAAACTGTCAAAGCAGTAACATAAAAACACGGGTTTTATGATTTGATTTATTGTTTTTTTAATGAGTAAGCCATTTTAAGTCTATTCTTTAACACGTTTTTAGCCTAAAATGATGTAAAATGACTGAATATGTAGATAAAGAAGCATAAAGAGAAACCAGAATAAGAAAACAGATCACAAAACAAACTCAGCTGCTCTTTGACTCAAAACATCTTCTTGGCTTTGTTCAATCACAGAGGATTATTTTCCTTTACTTCTGCTCTGGTGTTGATCATTAGCTGCTTCTGATTGGACATTACAGATAATCTAAGCTCTCTGATTTGTGGAAAGTTTGCCAGAAAGTGTCTTCATCAGCATTTCTGAGCTCTCTTAGCAACATAGTGATCATTTTTACGATGGAAATGTGAGAAATAACGCTGTAATCATGGATCATTGGGGTAAGAAAGTTCCATACTTCCCTTCCTGACACACTGCTGGCAATACGTTGGATGTTTTGTTGTACACTCGCATAGCTGTTGATTGTGTGATTAGCTGGAATGATGCAAAGCAGATGTTCATGTAGAGATGACCGGAGGATTAACAGCGGCATTAAACCGGTTGGGTTTTCTTGCTGTAGCCCACCTATATGAAACACGCGTTACTAACATTGACGCTTCACCCGTATTTCCAACTGGATCGCATTACGGCCTCCAGCCGAGACTCCAGACCCAACAAGCAGTTTTATCCGCTCTGCACTCATTTATTAGTTTCAGACGTTGTTGACTCATAGCCAGTTGGAGGGCTCTACAGTTTTAATAACAGCCCAAAAGCCATCTGCTCTGATAGAAAATCACTGTGGATGAGTCATTCTGTCTCGGCGGAGCGCTTCCAGGATGTTGCACTCCACCGTGAGGAGTGTGCGTGGGCGGGTGTTTGTTTCTAGCTCAGCAGAGAGATGTGCACACGCCTGGCGATCCAACATGGTGTTGTACAACAAGCAAAGCGGATGACTGGGTCTTACCCGGTGGAGGAAACCACGATGATGGCGCGGGGGTTGACCAGGTCTCTGTCAAACAGAGTTCGTCTTCCAGTGCCGTCCAGGTTGGCGCTTTCGATCACGTCTGGAGACGAGTCGACCCAGAACAACAACCTACGTTTCTCATCCACCGCCAAACCCTCCGGACTGATAAGATCTACGGGGAGCAGCGAGACACACAGGAAACATCACGAAACAGCCGTCGCAGGCAGACATACTCGTACTAACCGAGCTAACTGAAGCTAATAGAGATACGAGCTGAAGCTAATGCGCACTTTTAGCTAGTTAAAACCACATTTCTGCTCCTGATGGACATGAAATAGCTGTCAATCAAAAGGACACGCCCCCATTATGCCCAATTTCTAACAGATGAGTTCTAAAAATATTCCCCCTCACAGTTGACATGAAGGTAAACGTGACCCATTAAAGCTAAAATGGTTTTGTACCAAGATGTAAACATGAACATTTCTGCTGTGAAGTTTTAATACGAGAGTCTATAAAGATTTATTCTGTTATGGAGCCTCTAGTGGATGAGGGGGGGGGGACTGCAGGTTATAGAGCCTCTAGTGGATGGGGGTAGGACTGCAGCTTATGGAGCCTCTAGTGGATGAGGGGGGAACT
>JBAMHX010000027.1:15119089-15133653 GCA_037177515.1 Pseudomugil tenellus | reverse complement strand
TAATACATATTAATGCACACTGTAAAACAAAATAATAAATTAAGTAATATTAATGCACATTGTAAAACTGTGATTTACATTTTGGTGGCAAACAAATGGACGTCATTTTAGTTTATGGTATTTATGAATAATATCAAACTATTGTTATCGTATTGGGAGGAAAGATTTAGGTGAAGCCCATCTCTTCTTCCGTACCTGTTAGAAATAATGTCCTAAAAGATAAAAAGCTACATTTTTACAAGACGAGGATGATGCTTACCTGAACTGCCCGTCTGGCTCACACTGAGGCAGGTACTGCTGTGAATCCGGGTTTACACCGTAATGTTCCATCAAACTGGCCCTCCATCGCTCACAGACGCTCTCAGGCCGAGTGTTTGGATTCACGGGGCCTGCAGGGAACATCCACACGCACTCCTTCATGTCCGTAATATTACAACTCAGATCCTCTGCTGCTGACATTTATTTATTACAGCTTTCAGCGTTTATGCTGCAGCGATAGCTGGAGTGTTTTATTCATGGAACACGTCTTACTGCAGTCAAAACAGTTTAACAAAAACAGACTTTATAAATAAGCAGCTTTATTGCCGAGGCTGAAACCACTTTAGCCTTCTACTCGTGTTTATTCTGGAGTTTTTCTCTCACAGTAAATTTTTACTGTCAGACTCCAGCAGAAAAGCTGCTCTGACATCAGAAGCATAAAAATAAATAAATGAAACTTCTATTAAGCTGGTTTAGATTTGCAGTAAATATTACTGCAGCTACAGTCGGCATGCTGAAAGTCTCATGACTCGTTGGCTTTTACTTTAACCACACAAGCATACGGCTGATTTCTGCCAGCTCAGTAAACACAACCTGACTTTAACTAGACTTTAATGAAAGCTTTCGATTTTCTACTGAATTACAGGGGATTTAAATCCAAACCAAACCCATTAAGCGATACTAATAGTGCATTACTCCAATGGAGTAATCACCCAAAATAAAAACAAAACTAGAAAACAGTTATACTGGAATATTTGTGGGAAATATTAAAGATTAAATGTACACAATAGTAAATAGTACCTTTCCGTAGAGGGATTTGTTTATCCATCTGTACTAATGCGGATTTCCGAAAGACTAAAAGTACGTTAAATATTTTGGTTCTTTCTGCTCATTTTAAAACTAAAGAACCATCATTTTTTGTAGTTTGTTTGTTTTTTGTACTTTCTAACATTTTTATTAGTTTTATTCTCTTTGATTTATTTCCCATATTTGGTTTTGTATTATTTTTTATTATTTTTCTAATGATAATAATCTGATCTGACCTTGTGATGGGATGTTTGGGTCTATACAAAGACTCAGTTCTTTTGATTCAGTTCCCCTCGGAGATTCGGTTCTCTCAGTTACAAATTGGTCTTTAGTTAGTTTCACTCGGAGCTATTCGGTTTCTTTATCATGAGATTATTATTTTGGTGTATTTTTTTCCGTTATGTTGAACGGCAAAATCTCACCAAATCTTTAAATGAACAACTTAAAACAGAACCACACATAGAAAATCAAGGAAATATGATACATAAGATCAACTTTATTATCCCACAAGGCCAAAGTCTGAACATTAGGACACATGTTAACCAACTCATCCATTTTATTCCAGAAAAACGTATTATTCTGGTTCTCTTTGGGTACCTGGTCTGTACCACGACACACCCAGTCATCTCCCTTTACATAGTGGTATGATCCCAGTCTTTCATTCTATGGAAATATCCCAAATGTTTGCACATCAAACTTAAGTCCTGCTCCTTCTAAAGACTCTTAGACAGGATTCAGTTTTTCTTGTTCACTATAAAGAATCGACTCTTAAGAGTCAGTTCGTTCATGAACGACACATCACCACTGTATTCTTCTTTAGATCGAATCATGACGTGTCTGAAAATGATTCCCCTCACCTGGTCGATTACAGTCGACAGGTGTAGCACCAGCTGGAGTCCTGGTTCCCGCTCTCTCTTGTCCACTTTGGTCAACACACCAACAATCTCCAGTGGAACCGTGGCACTGAAACACACCGCAGAAAGAAGATGATGATGCAGGACACACACACACACACAAAAACCTGACAATGAATGTCGGGGAACGTAAAGAAAGAAACCAATTTCACCTGTTGAGGTAGGTACTGTCCTTCTGCATCACATCGGGGAACAAACGCTCCTGCGATGGGGTAACCCCCTGCACTGGCAGCCTGAACGCCGTCTCTGTGCTGCTCGCACTGAGTTTTAACACGTTCTGGTTCATATAAGAAACATTACAGGGTCGGATTAGCAGCTACATGTGGTTCACATCTACATACACATGTGAACCATTTGTGCAAATGTGATTTCAGAACGATTTAATGTGATTTACATGTGATTTCCTAGTTTTTCACATGTGTTCACACGTGTCAACTAAATGTTCTTTACTTTATTCACATGTGTCACCCACCTTTGATTTGCATGTTCACATGTGGATCACATAAAATTATTCCACAACCACACATATGCATGTGTGATTATCACGTTCATGTATATTTAGTCAGGATGTTTTTTGTATATTCTTGGAATGAAATGTTTTAAAAAATATAGATTTGAATGAGATAAGTCACCAAAAATATGAGGCAAAACCACTTCATTTGATACATTTTTTTAAAAAACATTTTTTGCAGACATGTCCAATCAAATTCATTAAAACAAAGCTGAAAATGAGTTTATCCAGCAAAAGTTAGCTGCAGCTGGTATCAGGGAAAGCCCCCCTTTACAGCATGACCAAAACATGCTAACTTAAAGATTTGGTCTATGAGACTCTACTGATTTTTATTTTCTTTCACAATATAATGATACAGAAACCTAAAAAAATGTAAAATGTATATTTTTGATCCATAATAACAATAAATAATAAATAATAATAACAATAAACTTGTGTTTTACACAAGACCTATCTTGCATTAGCATTTTATAAATATGCAGATGACACGTTCCTGTTTTCTTCGGACATATATTGCAGATCCAAATATTATTAGAGCATCAAACCTAATTTTCCTTTTATTCTTGGTCAGGACAGCTTCGACCAGCCGTGCACAACCGTGCATGAAGTGACTCTCACCTGGTTTGTCACAATCTTTAGGTTGTGTCCCGGGTGGAGTCCTTGTTCCTGATCGCTCCTGTCCACTCTTGTCAACACACCAACAATGTCCTGTGGAACTATGACACTAAAACAAAGCCAAAGATAGTATAAGTGTTTAATATGCAAGGAAAAAAAGAATGAAGTAGCTCTGTTATTCAGTGCAGACCTGCAGTGGTATGTACTGTCCATTAGCATCACACTGGGGAATATAAGCTTCAGCTGCCAGATATCCCTGCTGTGCTCGCTCTCTGTGGTGTTCACACAGAGTTTTGGATCGCTCCGGTTCATCTGGAAAGGAAGTTATAGGATAAAAAGTCAAACAATAAATGTTTTATGTGAATTATAAACCATCAAACAGTGTACATGTCAGTACTGCTGCTTGGACTGGTCGTGATTATGCTGATGATATTCAACTGTTAGTGCAGTTACAACGCAACAGCCTCACCTGGTTTATTGCAGTCTCTGGGTCTCGTACCAGGTGGAGTCCTAGTTCCTGTCTTTTCTTGTCCAGTGCTGTCCACACACCAACAGTGACCAGTAGAAGTATGACACTATCGCAGTAATACAAAATTATGAAGTTATTACTGAAGCTATTGGATAGTTACATTAAAACTCAGTGAAAAAGTCTGAGTTGCAAACCTGTCGTGGTATATATCCTCCATTTTCATCACATTGTGGCACAAATTCTCCAGCTGAAAAAACAGAGGCCTCTATGGCGTCTCTATGGCGCTCACATGGTCCCCGTCTGTCGTCTGAGTAAAAATTACTCACATTAACACAGTTTATTTAATAAAAACCATGCAGTTAAGTTCTGTAAAGTTCTGTTACAGCATTAGAGAATTAGAGCTAAGAAAAGTTGATTGTGGAGCTTTTAGAGGTGTTTAAATCCCACTTCAGAGTGGGAGTTCTCCCAGAAGCAGGAAGCAACTCTGTAATTCTCAGTCTTAGCATAAAAAGTTTTAGGTGGATCCGACAGCTTCCATTCATTTCATTATTAGTAAACTAATGTTGCATAAGAGGGATTTTGTACAATTGTCTTCTTATTGGTCGATAGTATATATATATATATATATACACACAAACATACACTAAGAATATTTACTGACAGCCAGAAGAGGGTGCTAAAGGCTTACAACAACCGTATGCTGCTCCTGTATCACTGAAAAACAAAACTGAAAGACAACATGCACCTGAAAATGCTACTCGAGCAGGAGAAAGAAAGTTTAGAGTATGTGAGAAGATGGTTCAGGTAAAGCGGATGTAGAAAACAAATAAAGTTAATCAAGGGCGGTAAGCAAGATGGCCGAAACAAAGTTCTGCCAGACGGGTTTGTCAAAGAAGCAGTTTTCTTTCCATGCTTGCAGTTACCATGGAAATTATTATAAATGATTTGCAGGCGAGCTGAAGCCTTAAATGTTCCTTATTTATGTTTATTTCCTCTTCACTAGACCTTTGAACGATGCAACTTAGTCTGGAAAATACGCTAATGTCTTTGTCTACCGTCCCCTGGTGGACACCTCTTGCACTACAATAACTCGTTAGAAAAAATAATAAATGATTCATCAGTAAGGGAAAATGCCAGATGAAATATCCATTATCAGACATGAAGGGACGATGCAGAGACGTGAACCACAAAGTCCAATAATTTCTGATAATGGACACCTCTAAGGCCTTTATCCTGGTTGTACCATGGTTACGAAAGAAATAAATATTAAGTCAATAATTAATATGTTAATGTTGGTTTTTACTGTTAAAATCATACGTTTTACACAAGAAGCAGCTGAGTTCACTATTTAATATGTGTTGTTATGACGCGTTGCCACTGTAAACGGCTCTAGTTACAGAACCTGAAACTGAAACATATGTTCTGTGTTCCTATTGCCATGGTTACTGACCATAACCTTTTTATAGTTGTACTGTAACACTTTTAAACCCTGTTTTAGGAAACCCTTTAACCAAGCAGGATTGAGTATTCACCCAGATCTTGGTATAAATGCAACTTGAGGCTTTGAACACTTTTTCTCCAGCACAACAAGTGCTGGAGAGTCACCCTCTGGACCTGCAGCCTAGTTCTGGTTTAGTTTCATCAGTTGTTTCATGACCTGAATACAGGAGACAGACAGATTGGGGTGGAGACAGAGGGGGTTTCGGGAAGTCCTGATGTGGAGGGAGATGAGGTTGTTCTCAGGTCCTTAGCATGTGGCTCTTAGTTTTCCACTGAGCTGTTTATTGTGGTTTGCACCGACCGTCTTCAAGTTGTGTACAGACGCATGACAGTCTGGGATATGTTCTGTTAGCACTTGGAGCTCATCAGTTTTGTTAGCTTGCGAGCTAACGTTACTTATCACATGAACATTTGGAAGAAACGGTTTTAATCTCCATCGTTTATCTCCCTGCCTCACTCCCGCATCCTCTTCTTTGTCTTTTCATCTCCATTGGGATTTGAGGTGTTATTTTACAGATAATCCTGAATTTAGAACATTAGAGAGTTTATCTTTGTGGTAAATAAGTCTTGTGTTGCCATGGAGACTCACTCTGACAAGTCTTAAAAGAGCAGAAAAAATATGCAGAAAATCTCCTGTTCAGCACCGTTACTTACCAGCATGAAAAGTCTTCTTGGAAAACCCAAACTGACGGGTCATGTCTTAAAAAAGAATAATATAATATAGGCGATATTATGAAAAACCCGACAGTTAAGACGGAGCTGCTACAGATTGCAGCCACCTAGTGGCGCATCCAGAGTGTACTAACATATTACGTTAGTTGTTTTTGGGAAAACTGGTTGTGTGACCTCTTTATGACATTCTAGGTCGAAGGTGTTTGCAACATATCTGGCACACATGCGAAAGTTTTAGCAGTTAGATAGACTCACCCACTCTGTCGCAGTCCACTGATGGGGAACCAGGTGGAGTCCTGGTTCCTGGTTTTTCCTGTCCTGTACTGTCCACACACCAGCAATGTCCAGAGGAGCCATGACACTAGACACAGTTACACCAGATGATGTAGCTGCAGTAAGATGTAAATGATGTAAAAGTCTATGCAGATGCCAACCTGCTGTGGTAGATATTTTCCATCTTCATCACACTGGGGTACATAGGCTCCAGTTAAAGGGTATCCATCTGGACTGGTGGTCTGCACGCTGTCTCTGTGGTGCTCACAGGGAGTCTTCTGACGCTGTGGTTCATCTATATTAAAAAAAGGAAAAAGACACTGCTGTTAGCACGAGAAAGTGATTAATCGAATTTCAATTTCAATTACGATCAACACTAAAAAAAAATAACATATTTTGTTTCCTCCTTTGCAAGTTGTGTTGTTTTTACTAGCAATTTGAGGGAGTTGCCTGTTTGCAACTGGAAATAACAAGCTACAAAGCAGGCCACAAAAGCAGGACCAGGATCAGATCGACTATCTGGAAGGCACTTGTTAACCTTCAGAACTCCTCTGGGCCGACAGCATCTGTACTTTGTCAAGAACCTTGATGTGCAAAATTACTAACTATAGCATACTATTTGGGTCAACTAGACTAAGCTCGAGGCAATTCGAGCCTTTCTAGAAGGATTTTAATCCAGCCGTTAAATGTGGCGTTTTTTCCGCGAACTTTGGCACGCGAATTCCAACGTCATACATCCATTATTACATTTTGTTATTAAAAACATGTAAATTATGTTAGCAGACTTCCATATTGAAGCTTGATGTAAACAATGGTAAATTGCAGTTGGTCTCTCGACCAATCAGATGCTTTGATATCTTTGATTGATTGGATCAATCAAAGATCAGTGTGAATTAAAACAGTTATCTGCTAGCGTTGAAAACAAAGGAATGATGATCGCCCATGGGCAAAACAAAGGTAAATAAATATCTACTAAAACTAAATACATGCATTAATGGCGAACCAAAAACGAGCAATAAATGGCTGGTTTGTTAAGAGTTAATTCGATGTCGGCTCAAGCTACACTTGGTTTAGTTTAATTGAGTAGCTGTTTGTTCATATCTGTGTAATGTTGATGTAACTGTTGAGTTGTGATATATTGTACTGGTATGGCTGCTTTGTTATAATTTGTGGCAGTTCACTACAACATAGATTTTTTTTTTCACTTTATATGTCTAAAATTTGTGGAATCCTAAAGATGTTGAAAAGCCACCGTTTAATGTTGAATTAATGAATGTTATTAAATATGATAAATATTTTAAATAATTGAGATCTCAATTTCAGTCAAAATAATCGTGATAATAAATTTTGGCATAATCCTGCGGGCACTTTTCACCTCGTACGTTCTGCATGATGACACAATCACCAAGCTCTCCTTTAGATTATTTAGTAACAGTCATTCTTCCATATTCATATCCGTTTACTCTGTGGGAGCTCATGAGATCCTTATTTTTTCATTAATTTCTCTCCAGGTGTGACGGTTGGCATAGTATGGGTGGTTAGTTTGCGGTATTTTCTCTGTGGTGTGATTCTGTCTCTTCTTTATGTTCTGTTTGTGTTCACTTTCCTTTCCTCTTGTTTTCTTATCCTTTTTTTTCTGTCCCCTCTGGTCGTGTCCAGCAACACATGGAAACTCTGTCGAACTAAGATGTAAATAAAATAAATAAAGAATACAGATTGTCAAGAGGAAATTTATATACAAGTATATACATATAGTTCCTCTCGACAATAAATTTGCTCAGCATGATATAGCGGACAGATCCTCATTCTTCCTTTATGCTGGACAAGACTAGTTAAAAAAAAATAATTTTGCTATAATCAAGCAGTCCTAGTTAGCATCGCTGTGTCCTGATGTGGGCAAACATATTCTCTCATAACGAAGAAGTCAAATGACTTTATCTGTATGTTGCCTGGCAACAGTGTCGGATGTCTCAAAATCTTACTTGTACAGGCGTTGCAGGTGGAAATTTACATCAGCTGGTACGTAAAGTGAAACCTGAGAAACGTGGAGCCATCCGGCTTCCCACTGCACTCATTCACACCTGTTTCCTTGGCTTTCTGAGTCCATGACCCATTAACCTCAATCGAGCACAACTCGCACACTTAGACACACACTCACATAAACACACTGTCTGTTTGATTTGTTAGCCAGTGGAAGGATTTTGGGGGGGTCACAGGTCAGTGTTTTACAAGAAACCCTCAGAGAGTCGTGACATAATACACCTGCTGGAAACTGTGAGTGGGGAGCTGCATAGAGGGAGGGGGCTTTCTGTTTCTGTATGTTTGTCTTACTTGGGTTGTCACAGTCTTTAGGTGGATCTCCAGGCGATGTAACGGTTCCTGGTCTTTGCTGACCCCCGCTGTCCACACACCAACAGTATCCAGAGGAACCATGACACTGAAATATATGGTCCAGTTGTAGCTTGAGACCAGACTGAAATCTCCAGCGTGATATTGATCGTTCAGGTGCTGACCTGCAGTGGTGTGTAGCGTCCTTCTGCATCACACTGGGGAACATATTCACCTGCTGCAGGGACACCATCTGTACTGGTGGTCCGGACACTGTCTCTGTGAAGCTCACACATGGTTTTACCTCTTTCTGGTTCATCTGAAGTAAACAAATGAAACAGTTTTAACTAATCCAATTGTTTTATTACAGATCATGTCAAGAAAACGAGGTAATACCTGCTCTTTCGCAATCTTTGGGTGCAGCTCCCGGTGGAGTCCTGGTCCCAGGTCTCTCCTGTCCACTACTGTCCACACACCAACAATATCCGGTGGAACCGTGACACTGCAAGATGCGGTCAAACCTCAAAATCCGCACATCTGTTCATTTAAGTTCCGACCCAGCTAGCTAGCATGTGCCCACCTGCAGGGGTCGGTAGCGCCCATCAGAGTCGCACTGAGGGATAAAGGAACCGAGACTTGGACGTTCATCGGCGTCTCCCCTCTGGAGACTGTCTCTGTGTCTCTCACACTGGCTCTTTGGCTGACCTGGTTTCATGTGAGAGAACAGCGAATAAAGGGGAAGATTATCATGTTGAAAGGTGTCAGCCATACTGCTCAGAATGGCACTTTTCCCTTTGTTTTGCAGCGACATGAAGAAGCCTCTGAATGTGTTGTGTAGAAGACGTGAAGAATTTGGTTTCACACCAGTTTGACGTCCCATAACTAGAAGTTTTCCTCCATCATAGTAACATTTACATGGCAGTTTTTCACAAAATAAAACAATATTTCAACTGTGATTGCATGTGTTTCAAATGAGTTTCACTTCTCGTGAAATCTCTTCCTGCGGACAAAATTTTTGGAAAATTGTGGCTCATGCAAAGTAGCCATGTAGTGTTATTTTTGGGCTCCTGCAGAGATTTTATGCGTCTTTTCAAAGCTTCTTCTTCGCTTCCCTTTCTAATTAATTGAGAAACTTTGTGTTTTGTTGTTTTTTGGCACCATTTTTTTCTTCTAATAAACTACTCAGGACACCACCTACGTTGTGTCCAGAGACACGTAAATGCATAAGAGGTATCTCAGTAACAGTTTAGCAACAAAAGTCATAAGTGTAAAAACTTTTTAGCAATAATTTATGTAGGTGTTTCTACCACCAGTTTTTAGGTTTTACACAATTTTAGTGATGGAAACTCATTAAATATTCAAGCTGAAAAGGTTAACAGGACCTTGATCTTTGAGCTTTTTGCTATCGTTGTTGACTGTCTTTGTTTGCTCTTTAAACTTGTTTATTTTGTTAGATAACATCGACACAGATGGAATAAATGTTCAATTTTCTTCTTTTTGCTCACTTCTTTCATCTTTTTTTTGTTTCTCCTTTAACTTATTTGGTGTTATTTTCTTTATTAACTAGCTTTTGGAGAGCTTAATCAGCTGATCCTGCTGGTAAACATCTTCTCTGTTGCCATGGATACTGGACAAAAAAGTTCAGTATATGAGATAAAAATATATAAATATGTAAAATTTGTGTATTTTTTTTCCAAATGTACAGATACATAATTCACTGGAAAGACTAACGTGACAGAAAAAAATAATCTGCACGTGGAAAATGATTAGTCAAACTGAATCATTACCAGGCCCGACCACAGTGAGAACTTGACTAACCTTCCTGCTGAGAGCAGTGGAAACCATCACCATTAAACTCAGGCTGGCACCGACACTGGAAGGATCCCAGTTCGTTGAAACATCTGGCGTGGGTGTGACACGGAGACGAGCTGCACTCGTCTATGTCTGAGAGGAACATGGAGGATATAAAGACCAGAAGGGTAAAGTGGCAGTATGTAGATGTCCGTACGAGGTGTTATCTTTGGGAGAAGCTCATGCTGACGGGTAACAGGAGGACACAGCAACAAAAACACGGCTCCATTTTAGGCCTGTTTTCATCTCATTTTCTCCTCTTTTGGCTGCTTCTGTGTTTCGCAGATGTGCATTGCTACGCAACTCGCTTCACATTCCGACATACTTCAGGGATCAGCGATTATAGCCAACAAAGGAGGAAACAACATGAGTGCAGGTTTCTATCATTAGTATTGGAGTTAAAACACATGTAAGCTGACAGAACTTCTCCAAACTTCCACAATCCATCATTCAGCCCTACGAATGATGGATTTCTGCAGGTTTTCAGCGTGTCCTGCTTCAACGCTCCTGATGTCAGATGTGTTGGAGCAGGGATACATTGAATACCTGCAGGGCTATAACAATCTGTTATTTTACCAAGACGTCTATAAGTTTTATCATTTTATTCATTTGACTTTGATGTATGATATTGTTGGTATCATTCAATGACCTATTGAACTAAAAAACACATTTATACATGTATATGTCATGATTTGTGTAGTTTTATATATTTCATAGTTTTGTTATTTATTACTAAAATATTGATTAAATATGAATTTAAATCATGTTTAGCACATGAAGACAATGATTGCCACATCGAACAGAGGCTGGTGGTCATTTTTCATTTGCTAATTAAGCACTTTAATAAAAATATTTCCAAGTGTTTGTTGTATCTTTCCAGCTCCAGTCTTCAAGAAGTTTTCTATGTATCCCTGCTCTAACACATCTGCATCAGATTCATTACGCAGCTTCAATGGCAAAATGAATAAACTATAGTTAAATTATATAGTTATATAAATAAATTCTAGCTTTACTGAAGAAAAACATGGAAACATAGAAGAATCTGCAAGCATCTCATCGTTTAGCGTTTTAAAATGGACATAATTTATTATCCGGTGTCAAAACGTGGACGTGAACTGTGAGCTCAGCACTGCCCCCTATTGGATGAACTGTCGTTACCAAGGCAACGGGAAAAACGACGTACGTAAGCAGAAATGAGGCTACAGAAGGTCTCTTCCAGAGATGTGGCTGTTTCCTTGCTTACCTCATAAAGTTTAGTAGTTTTTTTCTTATTAAAAGCTGAAATCTTTCTCAGATAATGCATAGAGATCTGTTACACCACAACGCTCAACCTTTTGTAAAGTATCTTATGCAAAACTAGCATGTAAACTGGAAACACACCATTACATAACTCCATGCAGAGCATGAGCCATTTTGGATGGTTTAAAACTCACCAACACAAACACGCCTGTCATCCAACTCAAATCCTCTTTGGCACTGGCAGCGGTGGCTACCAGGAAGGTTCAGACACTGAGAGTGGTCCCCACATTGGCTCAAACCCTCAGCACACTCATCTATGTCTACATCAAAGAGAAGGGGGGGGGGGGGGAGACAGTCTTATCATAAAGCATGTAAGGCAGGAATCCCTCGTCTAAAAACACACAGCAAGCCACATGTGTCAGATTAAAAGCTGTAATTATGGCCATTACTGGTGCTTTTAGTGCATATGCAGTGTGTGCTATGACACGCTCCCCTCCACACCTGGATATGTGTCTGCAGAGCGCATTGTGCACTAGACAAGACAAAGGAAACATATAATAATCAGGGAGATGTTGGGGCCTTTCCATGGGAACTGAGGCGGAGCCTGGGGCTTTCCTGGTGCTTTCAGCAGGAGGAAAAGACCATCTGATGGCCTAATGACAGGCCACCCACCAGTTTCAAGTCCTAGAAGTCTCTTTTAAGTCGAGAAAGGAGGACAGAACCGCTGGTTTGAATCATGCTGTCTGTACTTAAACCTTCGGCTCGACATGGACAGATGTTGATGAAACACAAACACATTTCCTTGAACTTTATTCATGTGTGTATGTGTGAGACAGAGACGTTATTACTCTGTGTATGGCTCAGAGATGAGGTTACCGTAACAATTGCGTCCATCTCCTGTATAGCCAGTAGCACACTGGCAACGGAAAGCCTGGCCCTCTAGTGGGACACACTGTGCTGTGGTGTCGCAGTCATGGTTCCCAGAGTAGCAGGGGTTGACTCCCTCAGGCCCCAAAGGCTCCACTACAAATGACACCAGAGAGGAAAAGATGTGACTGATGGTTGCAGCAAAAATGAACGTTTGCATATGTTTGGTGTAGTTATTTTTTTTTACTTTTTGGCTAAGACTTTTAACGTTAAGAGCCCATTTAAATAATAAACCAATATTAATAACAATTCTTAGCTGCAATGTAAGAATTTCTAATTAATTTAAAATTGAAAGAGAAAAGTTAGTTAGTACTAAGTGTTTAGATATCAAGTTAGAATATTAAAATTTAATAAAGAAAACATATTTTCAGCAACAAAGTTGGAATTTCTTCTGAACCAAATCAGCAAAAGAAACAAGGGAGAATTTTAAAATGTAAAATATAAATCTAAACTCCAAAGAGAAAATAATGTTGATATAAAATAAAAATTAGAAAACAAGTCAAAATTTTTATCATGAAAAAGTCAGAATTTTGAGACAATATGGCTAAATTGAGATTTAAAAGAGAACAGTCTTCATGTCTGAGAAGCAAAGGAAAGGTTATGAGGTTAGTCAAAATATTTACTAGGAAAATAAATTCAGACTTGGGGCATCTGAGCTACGAAGGCAGAATTTTAAAATACAATGGAATTTTCAAATCAGTCAAAATTTTACCATTTAAAAAAGAAAAAAAATAATTTTGAGTGATAAAGTCAGTAATGTCTACAGGGTATGAGATAAAAAAAGGATAAAACATTAAAATGTAGAAATGTAGAATGAATTTTGACAAAAAAAAAAGACAAAATTGAAAAAAGTTTTTTATTAGAAAAAAATATGTTTTGAGAATTTTTAGGGACTGTCAGATTTTTATGCACAGTCAAATTAATTAGGCTGGAAAATTATTATTATTTTTATTTTAGATAGATAAAATACTATTTTATTCTCTGCACAGACTCAGATGTTCTGCGACACTCCAAATGTTCTGAGTTTAGATTAATTAAGATCTGGATTATTGACTGGAGACATTCCAGTGATGACAACTGTGATTACAAGACAACTTAACCAGACACACATGTAAATTCACCCCAGACAAATTCCCATGTGACGCTTTCCTTTCAAGATGCGACTCCCCGTTTGTTGGCGATATTTAAAACATCTGGATGAGGTTGGATCCACATGTGCATGAAAGAGAGGGAACACCAACCAGAAGAGGGACGAGTAAGCGAATGTGAGTGCAGGGATTTCCCAAAAAGACAGACACAAGAAAAAAAGCATGGGAATTATTCTAGATTGTAGAAAAACAAAAGCACTAATATGCTGAGAATTAAGCAAAATTTGGGTGACACTGGGGGTGTTTTGTGGCCTCCACAATAATCCACAGGAACTTTAGCTCCAAACAGGGACTTGGTGTCATATATTTGTCTTTTTATGTGGGAAATACCAAACATTTCTATGGGTTTCATTAAAATATACAATTTGATTACAATTGGAAGTCTTGTTCTCACATCAGCAATACTTGTAAACCACAAACACTCAATTTAATGATGTATAATGCCCTACTTTTCCTATAGCACCACGGCATCCTCCACCATAAGCAACAACAGCCACAAGATTCTCAACATAAACAAAACGCAGACCCGCTTGAGGCCAGAGAGCAATTTTGGCTCATTATCAGAGACTCTTCAAAGTCTAATGTGGCCAGGAAGAAGGGCAGATGAGAGGGCGAGATACACATGGATGGAAGAAGAAACGGCGGAGGGATAATTAGAGACAGAGGAGTGAAGAACACGCACCCCACGCATGGACTGCAGGCCATCAAAGTGATGACAGCAGTTTCCCACCTGTTGCTTTTCACGTTGCTCCTCCGCAAACATGTCAGACGGGTTTTACTGGGGGAGCTGGATTACCCAGTACTGAGCCATGTGAAATTATCCAGCATCACTGTTTTTTTTTACTCACACTGGAAAAGCCCAAATCGGAAGACAATGTGGCGCTTAGAGCGATAAAAGGAGACGCAACAAGGTAGACAGACACACGGAGGACATGAAAGTCATACTTATGTTTTCTGCTAAACAATGTCAATGGAAACGCATGTAAAGCACAATCCTGGTTTGTCAAAACTTTAAAATATCGGTTTTATTTTACGACAAACTGTCATAGAAA
>JBAMHX010000027.1:15092212-15110164 GCA_037177515.1 Pseudomugil tenellus | reverse complement strand
TCCCGCAGAGTCAGAGATCCACCAGAGCGCATATTCAGGATTCTCACATGAGGAAATATGTCTCATTATGAGTAAAGTTAACGAGCATCTCAGTGACTGTGTCGTCAGGCAGAACGTATGGGGTGAGATGTGTTCACAGAAAGGTGATCATGCTAAGACAACCCTATCTCTCACCCTCACCCTATCTCTAAGGCAGAGCCCGGCCCCCATGCGGAAGAAACCCATTTCAGTCATCTGTATTCACGATTTTGTTGTTTCGGTCACTACCCACAGCTCGGGACCATAGGTAAGGGTTAAAACTCTGCTTTAATTGTCTGACTTTAATTGTCATGCCTATTTAGCGGCGGGGTCTCTGATGTTCTCATGTTTTAAGTAGAAGTATTTCATAAAGGTTTTGTTTTATAAAGGAGAAAAAATAAATCCATTATGAATCTGATAAAAAAGAATGTGCATATGCTTTTCTGCCCTACATCTGTCACCTGAAATCCTCTTTTCAAAAAGCATTAAACCCTTTATTGTATATCATTTTTAAGAGTTTGACTTTAAATCAAGGTTTACTTTAACCAGCAGGATCGTTTCTGCAATTCAACATAGGATTTATGGTCCGTTTCCAGTATATACATTGGAAAAAGATACAACATTAGTCAGAGAAAGGAAATTAAATTATGCTTTCATGTATGTATGATGGTGGTCTATGGATGTGCTCAAACATGTCCAGGCAGTATTTGGAAACAAACCAGCTGCTGCAGTCCAGCTTATGCAGTTTTCTTTTTATGGACAACTTACTTGCTAAATGTATGTATAAGTCTCTTTGCTTTCAAACTAACTGTGGGTGTCATGGAAGCCTTGTATTTTCTTTTTTTTTTTTACATATACAGCTTAATTTTAACCCAAAAACTCTGAAAATCTTCTGTTGGGCATGTTTTCCTCACTTGTATTGGTGCGCATAATACATGTTGGCATTACCAGTTTTACCCTCGGATTGGATGTTGGTAAATAGGTGCATATTAACGGTAGGTGATAAAGACAACAGAAAGCTAATGATTAACTGCACTTATCATTCTCATATCCCCAGTTTTGTATTATAAAACTGCTAAAAAACTGCATATGGTGCCAATGTTTGTGTACTTCCTGTTTTTTGTATGAAGTTCTAGATTTTGCATTCTTCTTGGAGGTATGAAGTCATCCAAGTTTATGTGCTAATTTGTTTCTTCAAATGATGACATGAGGAAATGCGGCAGGGGGGCCACATCGCTGCTGGTCCTTCAGGTCAGTTTAGTGCCCTCGGTGTGTGAAGACCAACCAAAAGACCAGAAACATGTACTTAAAATTCCTCTAGAGCAGAGGAAGTAATGTCTCTGAAAGAGTTTTCACTGGTGACATGAATAAACTGAAATTAACCTAAATTTCTTTAAACCTTTTTACATTTAATAAAAACTGTCAAAACTCAGAAGTAATATTTTGTTTTTATGAATTACAGATTTTATCTGTATTTTTAATTTTAAATAGATACCAATAACGTTTTGACAACAGACTGCAAATATTCACATATAACATCAAATGACATGAAATCCAGTAAATATAAAAATACATAAAGTTACCTTATTTATTTAAAAATGGAAATTTAGTTTAATTTAGCATACAAAACAGATCGTTGATACATTTTCAGATCAAAATTTAACTAAGATAGTGTAAAAAAATAGTTGAATTGTCAGTAATGTTAATTTATTTATATTTTTATATAAAATATTGGCTGAAAGATCCAGAATCGAGTCCTCAAATTGGCAACTGGCTTAATGGTTAATATACATGGTTACGTCATTAACACTATCGCTTCGATCAGGGATGGGGAGCCTTGGCCTTAGTCCTGAAAATGTTCCATGTTTCCCTATTCACAAACATCCCATTGAAATGAATGAATCACTGTGCAAATCCTAATAAGCTGTTTGGCCCATTTGATTTGAATCAGGTGTGCTGGAGCAGGGATGCATGGAAAACCTGTAGGACTCCAGTCCTCAAGGGGTTCCCAACCCCTGGCTTCCTCAACAGTTTTAAAAAATACCAATAAGACTCCAGAAACAGACTGTAAATTTACACGAATAAAGGAAAATAATGCTGCCTTCATGTGCTATGGAAAAGATTATATTTGTAAATAGGAAATTACGAAAATATAGTAGTTAAGAACAGAATTAAGCTAATGTTACTACCATTAGCATAGCTGGTGTAACATTATGCTACATAAATAAACAGTGAACTAACACCAGAAAAAACATTTATTAGCCCGCATTTCTTGGTATCCACAATTTTCTTTCATTTTGAAGGGTCAAATCCGACCTCTACTCGGCAACTCGGCTATCAAAATAATCTTTGAGTTCTCCACAAAAGGGGGCGTTCATGTGCAATTTTTTTTTAATTTTCCATAATTTCCATAGCACAAGAAGGCAGCATTAAATGAAAAACCCTGTAAATGTGAAAATACATTAAATTAATTTTTATTAAAAATGGATTTTAATTTATTTTCACACAAAAACAAATATTCTAACTGCACTTTGGTTAGTATGTACGGCTTTAGAATGTTTTTATTAATAAAGTTAGCTTGTTAAATCCCCGCTAGGCGACAAACACCTCTGAATACTTCTGTGTATATTCTCAGTTTTGTATGAAAGTTAGTGTGTAAAGAGGAATAAGAATGGATAAGATTACAGAAACAGGCTGCATATGTACATCTATTGTAAAACATGAAAATAGATTAAAAGGAAAAATGCATAAATTTAAAATAAAAAAGCTATTGTAATTATTTTGTGATTTACAATAGTTTCATTCAAATATAATAAGGTAGCTAATTAGCTAAATTCAATTTTAGCTGTACTTTCATCATGAACATTTTAATAGTAAACATATTTTTCTCATGTTTCAGTTAAATGAATATTAGTTTATTTTTTCATTTTTTACAGTGTATCAAAGGGAGCATTTTCTTTCTGTCTGTAATTATTGATTAGGAATTGAAATATACATTGAAATATCTATAAACATTACTGCTATCAGGACATATTAATGGGAAAGGAAACACAAGAATTTACACACAAGAATTTACACAATATTTTTGTGTGGAATTGTATGCATGACAATTTCTTCTTGCCTTACACAAAATGCATGCATGATTATGCAAAACATCTACATTTCTCTTCTATATTTTCAATTAAAAAATGTTTTAAGATGCTCTAAATGTCAAGTTTCAAGTTGAATTTCTATGATGTTAAATCTGATGTATGTCTCTTTCTATACATTTCGCCAATACTGTCCCTAATGTCCTATTCACTACCAAAACACACAGAAAAAACACCTTTAAAGTGACTTGTTTTTCATAAAAACAAACAGGAAAAGTTGATTAATGAAACACAAACCGACTTGTTGACAGATCTTTGTGTCTTCTAGGAAAAGTTCTGGACTTGTTGATTATTATGTGATAAATGACTTATTAAGGACATTTTCAATACAGAGAGACGTTTTCACCCTTATGTAACCATGCTAGCTGACTGAGAACACATTCTTATTTACGGCAAATCCTGCGGGAGTAGTTTGGAGGGAGAACACACACACAGTCACACCTGGAAGCTGCCCAGCACAACGGCACTATTGTACTGGCAGCTGCAGTGCAGCAGCAGAGGTGAGGTAGTGTTACCATCCTTTCAGAAGCTGATATATATGTATGTATGTATATAAAGTCAGTAAATCTGTCTCAGGAGAATTATTTCTTTACTTATTGGTTCTAAATGTCATACTGATGGAAATTCTTTTTATTTACCCTGAAAATTGAGTTGCATCTGTAAAAAACATCTATTTGTGGGATGAGAAGTGAAGTTGGGTATTTGAGATGTGCCCATGAAAAAGTTGCTAATGATCTCCTTTTTGTTAGCCGCAGCCTCCGTTGGAGAAAGTGAATCCAATGCCGAAGTGCCATAACATGCAGTCCCCCCCTCATCCACCAGAGGATCCATAGACTCCCATGTTAAAAAGACCAATTCCACAGTAGAAAGAAACAACCAACTCAGTGTAGCTTTAATAGTTCAAGTTTATCTTCATGATAATTGTGAGGGGGTGAAAACTCATCTGCTAAGATGTTATTTATCTTGAAAATATCCACCACTTTCTTAGTAGATAACCGTTTCCATAATCCATTGCGTAAAATTAAGCGGAAGTCGGTTTCCCTCTTCCATCCGAGCTAGCATTAATGATTAACTAGTACAGTATTAAAACGTAATACTACTTCAGAAATAAAATTAAAAATAACATTTCCATTACTCGAACAATGGCCAAATATCAAAGATGGATACAAGGGTGGCATTATTTATCAAAAGAATACAGAACAGAGAGATTAGTGTCACATCTGTCTACTCTAACAGAATGGCTAGATGACATGAAGCAGCGGCCCAACGTTAGCTACATTGTCATTGTAAATTACTTTGTTTTTAGTGAGGGTATCGATGGTGATGAACTCTGTAAAAGCACAGAGGCTTGTAACTATAGGGAAAAATAGGGAAATTATTGTGGAAAAAGGCGGGAAGATTTACTGTCTTGAAACAGAGCCAAGTCAACGCACTAACAAATCTAAACATTGGGTGTGGGTAATGACAAGAGAGAATGTGATGGAAACCCTGGACTGTTCCTGCATGATTGTTCGAAAAAGTACAAAATAAAAGATACCTCATGAACTAACCTGCACTTATAATCAGAGTACTTACGAGGCTCTTCGTGTTGCACTGCTGCCAGTGGAAGCAGTTGTCTCATCAGCTGCATCATGGTATCTACATAGCCTTTGCCTTTAATTTGCTGCGGATCGTTCGTAGCCCAGATATAATTCTGGATGCAGCTCTGTCGGTTTATGATCAACGAAATAATAAGAGCAGACGAAAACCCTCTTGGGTGGGTGTTTTAACTTCAGGACCGGACCTCCTTGCGACACTCGGTGCCATAACAGCAAAGTGGTGGATATTTATATAGTTTAAATATTTATCTTTGGCATCGGCATTATTATTGGTGTGAGCTTTTGATTGACAGGTATCCAATATCCCTAGCAAAAAGGCAGAGTGTAGCCAAAACATGGTTTTTAACTGGCTAACAGCTCTAGCCCACCTTCTTCTATCAGTCAGTTAGCTCCTATTAGCTCAGTTAGCTCCAAGCTACTGACAGCTTAGAGTATGACCTGCAGAAACGTTTGATTTGGTCCTAATTAATCCCACAGCAAGATAAAAAGGCCAACCATAGTTATATGAATTAAGTTAAAAGAACATTATCAGTATAGTTTATTTCTTACCTCCTGTGTCAAAATCCACATTATCTTCATCCACAGTGACTACATGGCCCCCGGGGGACAGACCTGGATTGTTTCTGCTAGGAGGGTACAAATCCACCACTTCTATGGGAAGCTGGAAAGGAAGAAAGAATGGAAGGATGGATTTTCTAGAACTATCACCATTCAGTAAGTACCTTACAGTCAGTCTGTCTATATTATCACAGATTCTTCTTCTTCTTATTATTATAATTATTACCATTCACATGATTAATCTCATGAGTCCTTACACAACACGGGTCTTACGGTTTCAGCCATTTTATCCCCAATAAAATAACTGCAGAAAATGTACCCACCAAAATGTACATTTATATAAAGAATTTGCTTGTATAACCTGTTGATTTGACCATATTTTTGGGTTACGACCTGTCCAGGGTGTACCCCGCCTCTCGCCCATTGTCTGCTCGGATAGGCTCCAGCCCCCCCGCGACCCCGTTCAGGAATAAGCGGTAGAAAATGGATGGATGGATGGATTTTGGGGTTACCTGCGGTTGCTGTTCCTGTTGAGCACCTCCTTCTGAGATCGTCCGAGGAAGACTAGGGAGAAGATATTGCCTCTCCGCTGGCCCAGAACCATACCTGGGTTGAGAGGTCAGTGGCACGTTTTGGTTGTTGTACAACACCTGATGGCTAGAATCCACTGAAGAAGAAGGAGGAGGGGCAGGGCTTGCAGGGTGGCGGGAATTTGAGTGGTCATAGCCGTTAGAGGGGGGCTTCAATTCATGGTCCCTGCCATTTAAGGTGTAGCTATTCCCTTCCTCTTGGACCACTGGGTGAAAGGTTTTATCAGGATACTCCTCAAACTCGTACTGAGGAGTGGTTGTATCCTAGATAAAGAAGTCAGAGGAGCAAACGCAAAATATTTCTTCTGTCTTTTAGCAGCAAATAATAGCTATATTGAAGGGAACAACAGTAAAAACAATTACCAGTGACAGTATATGTCCATGAGGAGGAGGTGTTGCCAGGAGACCACCAACAGATGCAGGCACAACGTTGTCAAAAGAGTAACGATTCCCAGTGTGGAAAAGCCAAACACCTGGAATCCCGGTATTTCCTACCCTGGAGAGAAAAACAAGTCAGATATGCACAGAATTATAACATAATGTGTTTTTGCACTTCCAAATCAACTAATTTAATTTTCCATCAGAGAAAACACCAGTGCTTTCCTGTCATAGTTGGCCTGAAAATAAGGTGAATACACAAAGCACACTGCAGCAGCAACAATGTTTCATTTTGTTAATTGGTAGTTTTGGTTTTTTGATAGTTTGATCGTGCGGCATGATAGTTTTTAACCATGAATAAAATTACTTAAATACTGTATTTTGTTTGTGATTTAAAGAAACACATGTTATTTGATAGCTTCGGCTATCAGTTATGACAGACAGACTTTGTTTAGTTAGCTGTTAAACTAGTCTCAGTAGACTGCGAGCTCATTAGCCAACTACAACATTCTGCAAGCCTGTTAGCCAACTACGGTAGCTTGAGAGCCCAGTAGCAAAATACAGCAGCCTGTGAGCTTGTTAGTTAACCACAGTAGCATGTGAGCTTCTTAACTAACCACTGTAGCGTGTAAATGTATTAGCTAACAGTAACCATGAGCCTGTTATCTAACAACAGTAGTCTGTGAGTTTATAAGCTTACAACAGTAGCTGTTAACCTATAAGCTAACAACAGTAGATATTAACCTATAAGCTAACAATAGTAGGTGTTAACCTTTAAGCTAACAACAGTAGCTACCTGTTACATTCAAGCTGTCAACAGTAGCTGTTAACCTATAAGCTAACAACAGTAGCTGTTAATCTATAAGCTAACAACAGTAGCTGTTAACATATAAGCTAACAACAGTAGCTGTTAACATTGAGGCTGTGTCCGAATGTGCACCCTATGCCCTAAGCCCTCATTCACTACATAGGGCTGCACTACAAAGTGCACTATAGGCCTATGGTGCCCTCAATTTAATTGTGATTCGGACGCGAAGCTCACTACTTTTTCTCTGTCGCATATCATGTAACTACTAGTTGAAACTATAGCAACCACAACGGACTTGAAGGTTAAGTTTTAAATCCAATCTAATTTCGTGTGAAAATGTGTTATTTACTTTTATTGCATTTTATTCTTGCCTTCTATCATAATTATTCGGTAGAAAAGAGATAAAAAAAATTATGCTCAGTAGTTTTTTTGTTAGATGTTTTTGATGTTCGTATAATTTCCGCCATTGTAAGCTCCGGTCCAAAAAGTGACCATCGATGCTCACTACTTTTCAAGATGCACTGCTTTTTTCTAAAGTACATTCGGATCACCCTACAAAATGGCATGAGCACTATTTAGGGCACTATGTAGGGCATAGGGTTCACATTCAGACACAGACTTAAGCTAACAACAGTAGCTGTTAACCTTTAAGCTAATAACAGTTAGATATCTGGGGTAGCTCTAAGCCAAATTTTTTAGTAAATTTATGTCAAAATGTAAAGCAACATTTTCATCTGATAAACAGAAAAATAATTTAAATTGTGTCCACAGATTATTAACGTGAATGAACAAGATAATAGCTTGCTGCTACGCTTTATTAATGCAGCGACAAGTTGCCTAATGTTAGCATAATCCGTTATTGTTTTGCAAGTTTCACTTCCAGTACCTGAATTGTGTATCTCTTCCTGAAATGTTTTCTGACAGGTGTTATGATTTATGATAACTCGATGATAAAATGCAACAGCTATAGGATATTATTGGAACAAAGCATTTCAGTATGCAATGGTTTAGGTTTTTGAGTAGGAACTATCTCCCCCCAGAAGTATAGGCAGACATTTTGTCTTGTGTTGCATTTATATAGTGTAACCACGAGTATTGGTTTGGGTTTTTTCTTCTATTAAAGTGGCCTGATATTCTTGGTAAAAAAAATAGCTTCCTTTCATGTAACAGTTTATTTTCACGTTTGTTTTTCCAGCAATTAGGTTAACAAGCTGTAAATGTCTCATTCTGGGATTATGTCATTGCCAAGAGCACAAAATCAAGTTTTCACTTACTTGTAGAGATTTTTAACACTCTGCTCATCGCTTGTAACGCTGTAATGAGGTCCTTCAGTGCGGGCAAAAAGAAAATATGCTACTTCTCCTCTACTGAAGCCAACTCTGGCAGGAAGCTCAATCTCAACATTGTATGACTCCTAAAAAAAGCACAAATATGATTCTAATAAATTATCTAAATCAAACCCAGGATGTGGACAAAAGGAGAATATTTAGTTAGATCTAACCCGCTTACCTTTGGCCGAGTCCCAAAAAAGTTCAGGCCGCCTTCAGGGTAGAGGAAGAGAACATATGAGTCGGTCTCATCGTAACCAATTACTGCTTGGAAAGTATTGACCTTCAGGGATAGAAAAAAACACAATTATCAATATATAGGCTTTGTTTGATATATTTAGAGAAAATTTATGTAGTCATGTGCTGAACAAATGAACAAGTCAGATTTTCATATGACGTCTTGTTTTGCAACAGAAATCTACAATTACTGTAGGGTGAGCTACATTTACAGCCCAAATTCTCCATTTAATTGGGACGACTGTGTCCAAGGATGTATGCATCAGAGGTTAATCAAGTTAATCTACCCTTATGCAGTAAAAATGTCTCTAGAAGTAGTTTACATGAACTGTGAGGAGGAAACATCCTAACAAAAACAATCATTCATTTGCTTCTAACGTCCCTGTGGGAGATCATCATATATGGGTACAAGCGAGTTAAGAAAAAAAAGGTGCATTCTGGAAATGTATAAGGGCACACTTTGCTTTTTATTTTTAATCACTAACAGTTAATGTTTACAATAACTAGCATGTTTACATTGCTTTTTAATATATCCACTAACAATTTTATATGCATTTTATAGTCATAGTAACATGTTAACATGTATTTTATAGCCAGACTAACATGTTTACATGTATTTTATAGTCAAACTAACATGTTTATATGCATTTTAAAGTCATAGTAACATGTTAACATGTATTTTATAGCCAGACTAACATGTTTACATGCATTTAATAGTCAAACTAACATGTTTATATGCATTTTAAAGTCAAACTCAATTCTTTAATGTATTTTATAGTCAAAATAACATCTTTACATGTATTTTATAGTCAGACTAACATGTTTATATGCATCTTAAAGTCATAGTAACATATTTACATGTATTTTATATTCAAAGTATTGTGTTTATATGCATTTTAAAGTCAAACTCAATTCTTTAATGTATTTTATAGTCAAAATAACATCTTTACATGTATTTTATAGTCAGACTAACATGTTTATATGCATTTTAAAGTCATAGTAACATATTAACATGTATTTTATAGCCAGACTAACATGTTTACATGCATTTAATAGTCAAACTAACATGTTTACATGCATTTAATAGTCAAACTAACATGTTTATATGCATTTTAAAGTCAAACTCAATTCTTTAATGTATTTTATAGTCAAAATAACATCTTTACATGTATTTTATAGTCAGACTAACATGTTTATATGCATCTTAAAGTCATAGTACATGTATTTTATATTCAAAGTATTGTGTTTATATGCATTTTAAAGTGAAACTAACATGTTAACATGTATTTTATAGTCAAACTAACATGTTTATATGCATTTTAAAGACATAATAACACGTTTACATTTATTTTATTGTCAGAATAACATGTTAAAATGCTTTTTGAAGTCAGACTGTAGTTCATAGTTGAATAAAATATTCTTCATTGATGGCCTTGAGTGGTTTAATTTGATTCAGTCTTTTGACTCTAGCATAAACCAACATACGAGCTACACAACAAAAACACAAACAAAACATATTTCGGCTACTTTAATTAGCTGACATCCAATTTTAGTCACATGTAATTTATATTATAATTTAATTTCTTAAATGGTATTAAACAATCCTTTAATATACCACAGTCGACTGGTGTTGATACTGGTATTGTCCGTTTATCGTCATTTTTTAACTACACATCATGTTCACAGACAATTTCCCAACAAAAATCACGTTTTAAGGTGAAACTCTAACATAAAAGATGAGATACTCTTTACAAGACTAACATGTTTACACATATTTTAAAGTCAGACTCATGCTTACATGTATTGTTTTTAAAAATGTCCAACTCATGTTTGTTTGCATTTTGGATTTATACTGATGTTTACATTGCATTTTAAAGTCATACTGATTTGTCTATATGCAGTTTAATGTCAGACTAACATGTTTACATGCATTTTTAAGTCAGACCAACTTGTCATGTAATGTGTTTCTACTTTAAGAGACAGCTTACGTGTGCATTAGCATTAGCTAATTACCTTATTAGCTTTGTGAGGATGCATATGTTTTTACTCTATAAACAGATGTTTCCATGAACTATCTTATATCAAAACTAACATTCCTAAATCAGGTGAATCTTTTTCATACATCTGCCGCTAGCTAGCTGAAAATTAGCAGCATAGTGATTTTTAAATGTAGTCCGGCCCTCATCAGAGGGATGAAGTCACCTCCTGTGTACACACTCATCTCTGCTAAACCAACTTCAAATCATTCAAACACTCACTCCTCCTGTTTAAACTTCACACATCCCCCTTCCTCCCTTTATTTCCTCCCCGTTCCTCATCTTTTGCTCCACTAGAGCATGGACTTCTCACCCTTCACTCCCCCATCTTGCAGTGCTTGATCTGTGTTTCCATAAGTCAATATTGCATTATGGGGCAGAACCTGATTATCTGTACGCACATATGTATACGCACACGTTGTACTCATAACCCCCAGCCCAGATGTTGGTCTCCCCAGCTGTCTTCCTGTGTCTGACCATCTTTCATGATGTTAGCCATGTGAGCCGAAGGGAAGTAGACAAACACAGATGTCCCTCAACCTATATTCATCTGATGTGAACGTATGTGGGTCTGTTCCTAATTGTTTACATCAACATCTTTAACCTATCTTGTTGTTTGTGGGTGGAGAAGACTTTGTAGTCTCCAGACTCTTTGTAATTAGTGAGTAGGGGGCCTTGTTTTTTCTTCTTTTTTGTCTGTAGAGAAGCAGGATCGGATGTTTTTTGTGCAACGACTCCCCCTGTAATCATCTTTTAGGGACATTTTCTGCATCAACAAGCAAATGAAATGTAATGTCAAGAGACAGAATGCTGTGAATAAATCAGAAACCCTCCCCAGCAGTACATTCTCTGGTGCATTACCTGCTGCTTTCTCACATGATTTCAGCGGCTAATTTGCTGGGAAATCTGTGCAAGATGCCCAGACCAGACAGATATTTGGGAGCTCACCAGAATCAGACACGAAACCCACAACGTAACACAATGAGATCTTCTGACACGTCTCTGTTCAGGTTCACTGCTTTCAAAGGCTTAAACACCCCATCATACCCTACGGCGTCTCCATGCTCTTCACACAGAACAGAACCAGGGAAAAAAGTATAAATAAGGAGGATAAAGTCAGTTTTATTGGTTCGCCGCTGAAGGCAGCTTCTCTTAATGAGATAATGCCAAACTTAGTTTGTGTACAAACTTTATTTTAACATTTAAGACGCTAATTTAACAGCTTTATCTCTTAATTTGTGGTTAAATTTTGACAACCTTGATGAAAATCCCAAATTAATTGATAAATGCGTCTGGGGAGAGGGAAGTCTAGGCTGCTGCCCCCGTGACCCGACCCCAGATAAGCAGCAGAGAATAGATGGATCTGGCAACTTTCGGAGAATATCTCCCAACCCCCAGTTTGAGAACCTGCCCTAAAGGGTTAATCCTACTAATTCGCATAATACCAAGCACGACAACCACTGATTAGTTGAATTTGGTTAATTATTGATCTGCCGATTAGATGCTAGCATGTAAAACATGTTAAACTTTGTAGTTTTTTTTCGTAACATTGTGGCAACACAACCTGCAAATCATCTGAAATAGTTTTTACAGATTAAAGATAGGACTTCATTTCTTATTTTGCTAATAGGTTTGTGTAAATATTCCTATAAAATTCAGCGTAGCATACTGGAATTGAGCCATTTGTGTGTTCGCACTTCCCCATCACGCCTTTATCTGTGTGACAATGCGCCATGTGTCTCACTGAGGACATAAAGAAGTCCTGGTGTTCTTTATAGACTCACAGCTGGAAGAAAACAAATTACAGCCAACACAGATGAAAGACTTTCAAACAGTGTAGCTCAACACCCCAACTCCCAGCAGGCGTTCTGCTGCCACGCCTTTTTTCTTCTTGCTTTTACAGTGACCAGACAAAAGCACAGACTTTAATTATCTCTGGAAACTACAAGTGTTTGTTTTCCTCACTGATCTGACATAATCGCAAACATCTCTTTTGAAAATAACCATCCATTCACTTTGCACAATTTAAGATCATTTAATTGACTTAACAGGCTGTGCAGCTATGTTCTGACTCAGTTATCTGTAGCTGGAAATCAGTCAGGTTAGCCCTGAGCGCTCCGTGGAAAAGAGGCCGGGATGAATGCCCTGCATGTTTCCTGGGTTGGTGGTGCAGTTTGTCGGATGAAGCACAGCTGCAAACAGGCAAAAGTGAGACAGACAGCAGCTGGAGTCCAGTTGCCAGCATCCCCTGTACTGCCTGCAGCGTGGGAACTGGCAAACACAAGCACACACACCACAAACCCAGCAGACTAGTCAGTGAACTTCGCAGTTATAACTTCAGCTCTACGAAACAGGACCTTTTGCTCTTACAAAGCTGGAGGAAATTGGAAAACTTATGAATGCTTTTCAAAATCTTTAATCTGGTCGCGAGAATATGTTCTGTAACGAAAAACATCCAAAAAGTTTTGTGAACATGGACGTATTCGCCTCCACTACAAACCAGCCGGCTATGACTGCAATGCTTTCAAGGTTTGCAGCAATTTCGAGTCTTTTTATTGGACTTTAAAGAGCTGAGCAGCCAGAGGATCTGTGATGTTTGTACAGTGGTAAACTGGATCTGTCCCACGGCATGAGGACAGAACAACATGTTATGAAAGTTGAAGTACAGTCGCAGCCTGCTTTGAGGTGGAATGAACATAATTCAAGGGGTGACCCCCTGTGTCCCTGCATGGGGGCCTCAGAAACAACAAATATCAGTAATGGTAACAACTCTTTCCTCTACATTGTACAGAGTGAAGAAAGTTCATATTTATGTTAGCTTGTAATGTACCAAGTAGTCTTAAATGTTGCTGTTTCTGTTTATTATTAACATATCTGACTACAGACCCAACTGGATCAGGATCTACACAAAACAGGGCGGAATATATCCTAAAATGGAAGCATGTTGACTAGAACCAACTCTTTTCTGTCTTCATCCCAGTTTTCTTGACTTTCTCCTTTTGTTATTCCATATATTTAATTTGTAATTTAGCATCAACAAATTGAGATAAAGAACAATAGGTATTAAGGTATTATGGAATACAAGCTCGCCTCGTTGAAGCTAAATTATTTGGCTAAAATTAGCAGCCAAACTGATATTCTGCTGCAAAATGCTGAAGAGGATGAAAACAGTTCGTTATTGGACATTATGAGCTGTGTTTCCTTTACAGTTTTTACAAAATAAAAGCAACATTTAGAACAATTTAATAAAGTTTTCTGTATACGCTGTAATTAGGAAGATGAAAACACGAATCATTTGGCATTTTGGAGCGAATATTTACACGTTTAGTGACGTGGGATGTCTCGCATTGTGTGGGAGAAGGACGCCGACTCAACCTGCGGGACAAGTGAAAAGTTCTGGAAAGGCATGAATAGTGTGACTCTCCTTCACAGTGCGGGTCATCGGGTCGCCCGAACAGACCTCTCAAAACTTGAGAGGTTTGGCAGAAGTTTGGCATTTCTTATTTACTGTTATATTTAGGTTTTGTGCAATTCTGTGAGAGAAATAAATGTATGTGTTAAATGCAGGTGGCAATCTCTGGTTGGGGAGGGGGGGTTCTAACGCTTTCTATGTTATTTTAATCTTAAATTTAGAGGCGTGTCCTTTTGATTGATGTGTGTTAGAGCGCTATCACTGGTTACAGCTGCGTACTTCCAGCTGGCTACACCATGACGGAGCCTCTCAGCTCTACCTTTTCATCCATTTTGGGATTTTCCCATAATGACAAAACACCAAGATGGCGACGGTAGGACTATTGGCTTAAAATGCGCTCTTCAGAAACCTATGGGTCACATGATGGTATGCGTTGTCCAGTATTTCTACAGTCAATGGTTAAATGAGATGTAATTCTTTTCCATTTATGCTATGCTAATAGTATTTCAAACTATATCCATGGAAACACAACCTCCTTTCAGAAGCATGTGTACCTTTGGTCATTCCTTCAAGTTCTGATGTTATGTCTTCACTTTTGCTCCACATCTCACCACATCTGACTCCCAAAACACCATCAAGTCTGCCCCTTCCCCCAAAACACCACCGTCCTAATACAACCCTTAAAACAAACACCTCAGTTCACATATGCTTGCCACTCCTCCCCCAACGCACCCCCACCCATCACCTCTGGCTAATCTCTTCAAAGGAAGATGCTATCAGTTTAAAGAAAGGCCAGTGAAGCAAATCGTAGCCTGGTCCGACACAGCTCCAATCTGACAAGGTGGGGAGAACATTTCAACAACAAAAAACACAAATAATCACTTCTTGACTCATCCGGAAAGATTTTCTACAGTTGATAGGTGGACACAAGACTCCTTCGAACTCCGTTATCAGTGGAGCGAAAGCTGGAGGCGTATCTCCAATTTTCATGCTTGGAGAAAATGCTTTTGATGCTTTAGTTCAGTCAAACTACTCCAAGGTGTCATAGAAGTGCTCTAAGGCTTTGTGTGAACTGCAGTTGGATTGTTTCAACCAGGAAGACAAAATAAGCACAAAAGAAACCAAACTGAGCAAAGACAGAGGAGGAGAGATCTCCTGGGTTGTTTTCTCTTACATCTACCACTCCCTTCACCCCACTATGCTACACGCTACACCCAAGCAACTACAAAGAACTGCTTGTTTGATCGATAAAGGCAGTAAGCCCAGCTCTGCTTGAAGTTCAACTCAAACAAAGCCCCTAATGCTCATGGAGGAAACTCTTTCTAAGGGTGGGTTGTAATTTCTGAATGACTTTCCTTGGATGGAGTTTGAAGTTGGTGCTATTTATTTAAAATGGTTTTCCTAAAAACATGATGGACAGTGTTTGATTGGAGGGGAGTTGAAGGGAAGTTGGGTAGAAATGGAAAACATAAGATGTTTTTCTTTGAGAAGGGGTCAGGTGCTTAATGGGAAATGAGTTTAGCCAACGTAAAGAACCATTTGTCACCAGTGCAACAGCTGAAGAACCAGGAGCATTTGTTAAACACCCCCAATTCTTCTTCTCTAAAGTCTTTTGTAGTTGATTGCTGCAATTTCTGTTACTCTTTCCTCCCAGTGACTCTTCAAGGCATGCAGACATGATACTCAGAGTTCAGATGTGTTCCTGTGCTCTTTGCAAACATACATAACGCTTCCCTGAGGATCAGCATGTTTTCACATTTTCTTCAGCTACAGGATTCATCCAACGGTTGCAGTCAGCGCTTTAAATGGCGCCAGTGTTGCAAAACGATAACAAATAGCGGCTAAACAAACAAGTCTCAAGTCGTAGCCCACGGCTAACCAACTAACCTTATCGTATTTCCTTATTGCATCCTCCAAAAGCCCCCCAAGCATGAGAAGTGCAGCTCAGAAAGGCAGACAGTATCTGTATATGAATATATGAGGAAAACTTTAATTGATTACAAAGTACCAATAAAGGAGAGGAGTGCTAATGGCCAACGCATGAGTGGTCAAGGCATCTCAGCATCTACCTGTGTGTGAACTGGAGGAAGGGCTAATGAGTTGGTGAGGCGGGGGTGGGGGTGGGGGGGTCAGATGACATTTAAAGATGACCTCTGACCCTTTCAAAAGGTTAAGAGGCAGATTATGAGGGGAAGGGGGGAGGTTACAAATAGATCTCCCCCACAAGGCTGATAATAAGTGATGCACGACTTCCAGGAATTTAGGGTTGTGTCTCTCCGAAGGACAAAAACGTGGGGATGGTTGAAAAAAGCAACACCGTTACCAAGCTTGCTTTTGTCTTTCTTACCTTGTTTGAAGGCCCACTTCCTCGAGTTTGCTCCTCATACGCTGCAACGTTCTCCCACGTTGCCACTACTGCATGAGTGGGTGTAAAATTAGCATCTGGGAACCCCCGATGTACCTCCTAGGTGAGCAAATGGATGAATGAATGGAGGAAGAAAGGGAAGGAGGTGAAATAAAAGAGAGAAATAATACAATGGACTGAACTAATGAATGAGGAAACAAAGAAGAATCAACAATATGTGGTTAAGTACTGGGTAAGACGTCACTTTAAAACCGCACAATACATCGTAACATACCTGCGATACTCTGTTGAGGACACTGGGCGTTTCAGTCACCCGGTAATAAATCTGTCCTCGGCCTCCGCTGGTGTCGATGTCGGCCAGGAACGGTGCTATGACGGGAAAATCTGTCGGAAAGCCGTCGTCGACGTATTGCTTTTCCATCGGCAGGTCCTGGGCCGATATGATGCCATTGGTGGCCACCTAAAGCAAGAAGAGAGAGAACTCACCAAAAGTCTGTCATGCAGAATGAACAAACGTCTGAAAGGTCCCACAGATTATGCTTCAGACAGATTCAAACCAATCAACATATCACCGAAATTCATTTGGGAAAATAAAGTTTGATCTGATAATTAAGGGCCTACATTATGATCATCAATAAAGAAGTTTACTGTGTACCAGGTGAATAAGCTGAACTGGTTCAACTGGGACACATCGTGTAGACGTGTATTCTATTATAAGTTGGTAGAGTTCAATGCTGGGTGTAAATCTCTAGGGGTTTTTTTTTATGTTCTGGCAGTTTGTCAGGAGAGGTTTTGTTTGTTTTATGTCCAAACACATGTAAGACCCTCAACCCGAGTACAGACAACAAACCGACAGCTTCAGGACATTTTCGTGCGTCTCCTGCTGTTACGCACCAAATATGACTCGTTTTCAAGTTGCTTATCCGTCACTTTATGCAGAAAATTAAGCAAAACTACCAACATCGTGGGGGCAACGTTATAACTGACATGCGACTAGCGAAAGGGGCAAACCAGAGAAGAAGAGGAACGAGAGGAAGAAGCAGAATTGGAAGGAAAAGAGGACGATTGCATGAATGGTGATTTATCGTATCTTCAAGGCTGTAGCTGCGTTTCCGTTTCAAATTTTCACAAAATAAAAACAATATTCTGAATTTTAAAAGAAGTTGTTGTGATTTGAAGGTGTGTCCATTTATTTCTCGTTTAGCACATAAAATCTTGTTTTGCAGAATAAATTTTAAGGAACTGTGGCTAACGCTAGCTAGCGATCTTTGAGGGGATTCAGTTCACAGAAATTCCCCCTCGACTTTATTTCCTTGTAAAACTCTGCATTTAGCCGTTAGCATCAAAGATGAAGGTTATGTTTTTCAATGTAAATAATTATAAAATGTTTCAGTCTAGGGGCTGCACGGTGGCAAGGTGGTTAGCACTGCAGCCTCACAGCAAGCAGGTTGCCGGTTCGATCCCCGGCTTGGGCG
>JBAMHX010000027.1:15028461-15041806 GCA_037177515.1 Pseudomugil tenellus | reverse complement strand
ATACACCTGCTAGCCATTGCCAGCTAGCCAGATACAACTGCTAGCCATTGCCAGCTAGCCAGATACACCTGCTAGCCATTGCCAGCTAGCCAGATACACCTGCTAGCCATTGCCAGCTAGCCAGACACACCTGCTAGCCATTGCCAGCTAGCCAGATACACCTGCTAGCCATTGCCAGCTAGCCAGACACACCTGTTAGCCATTGCCAGCTAGCCAGATACACCTGCTAGCCATTGCCAGCTAGCCAGCAACTGCTAGCCATTGCCAGCTAGCCAGATACACCTGCTAGCCATTCCCAGCTAGCCAGATACACCTGCTAGCCATTGCCAGCTAGCCAGCAACTGCTATCCAGTGCCAGCTAGCCAGCTAAAGCTAGCCAGCACTCCAGCTGGTTTTCATTATCATAATATATCTGTATCAGTTGATATCACAAATATAAAAAAGAAAAATCTGAGGACGTTTTCACAGATACATTTTTTCTACTTCTTGTATTTTTATCTTTGATGTTTTCTGCGAACTCTCACCTCACAGAAAAGTGTGTCGTACACGCTCCACACCGATTCCACGTCGGTCTTCGGCAGTCCCGTTTTGTTCCTGACCAGCTCTATGAGGTCCTGAAAAACACACCAAACAGCCGCATTTAGGACCAAAACATGTAAACTGGTTCTGATCCGGAGTCTTTTCTGCGGCTCTACCTGGTACGTGGCGGTGACGTTGAGGAATTCTGCCGTGTGCTCGGTTTCATTCATCAGCTGTTTGTATCGAGGACAGTCGCCCAGAGGAAATGAAAGAAGCTAAAAACAGGAAGTAAAGCGGGTTAAACATGCAGCCGCCTCAGCGGGAACACCTGACCGGCGCCACCAACCCGCTCTTGGCTCTGCGGCACCGTGTGGACGGGGATGGGCTGCCACTTCAGGCCCGGCCTGAACACCTGCGCGGCGCTGGGGGGGTAGAGACCTGGACGAAGGCGGGAGATACGAGACGTTAATGGCAAATTAGCGCGATTGAAAGATGTTGTGCGAGTTCAGACCTGCCAGGTTGGCTTGGGCGCTCATCAGGGTGCGATCGTAATCCGTGCTGCGAACGAAGATCTGAACACAAGAATTTAAAAAAAAAGCGTGAATATTAATGAGCGAGCAGCAGGTAACGCGATGTGAAGACTCCATCGTACCTCGCGGCGCTCGTAGGAATCGTTAAGGAACTTCTTGTATCGTTCCCTCAGAAACTGGCCCAGTTCAAAGTGCTGCCTCATCCCCTCCTAAAACCAAAGCAAACTTTATTTATAAAGCACTTTCCATACAAAAAAGCCGTTTCTGCATTTTAAATTAAAGCCTTCGCACATCAGAGTTTATAAAAATACACATTTACATAAACACCAGACTACATCATGGTTGATTAATTATTAATGTGAGAAATAAAGATGTTTTACACATTTATCTAAACGTGACATCAGTTTCTTGTTATTATTTACCGGAAATTTCTTAGTTTGGTGTTTTTTTATGGTGACAATCATTTTACTGCGATAAATTAACTCTTTCCTCACTGAGTGGTTGACTTCTATCATTTCTAAAAGGTTTTATTACAGTCTTGTGAGTTAGCTTAGTTAGCTTTTAGCTACAGGCAGTACGATTTATCAGCAGTGACACCACGCACGACGCTGCTAAAACCGAGTTTCACTTCTGCTCTACAGAAAGCTGCTGGAGCCTCCGTCTATCTTTATATATCATTTTGTGTAAAACATTGTAAAAACAATGTCATTGGACCTCTAGCATGTTACGTTGTTGGAAAAAAAGAGTAAAAACAGCCTCAATCTTGATGGTTTTATACTTCTTGAGGTATTTGTTGCCTTTCTGCTGCGTTACAGAACAATGCTAACGCTAAGCGGCTGTAGGAATAATGTGAAAAATGTTTCTTTTTAATGCGTTTAGAAGAAGATTGGTTCGTAACTAACTAGCAACATGGTGTATTTAAACCACATGCTGTGATGACGTCCAAGCGGCTCTCTGCGTTTGCGTGTTTTTCTTCCTTTTTTAAAAGCATGGAGGAGGAAGTGTGATGATCTGGATCAGAACATTTAACCAGGAGAGCAGAAAGAACCTGATCATACCTGCGATAGCTGCCCGAAGCCCTGAGGCCAGTCGCTCTCCTGGTGGGGATCCGTAGGATAGGCTTTGACTGGCGATCTGTCGCCATGGCGAAACAGCTGAACCGAGGAGACACATCAGGTTACATCTTTTAAAAAGAGACATTTTAATCTGCAAACTCGCCATGCTTCATGTGCTCGTTGTTTTGCATAGAAAACAGGAAGAAGCAGAAACTTTTGAATGTAAATAATCAGGTTAAAGTGGTGTAAACTGAATGAATAAAGGAGCATTTCGGCCTATTAAACCATTAACACACAGATGCCAGAGTCTTTTCTTTGCTTATTTCTGCTATTTATTAACTATCCTCACCAAAGCAACTTCAACTCAGCTGCTTTTTGCATCAGAAACATCTTGTGAGCTTTATTGCAGCCTTAGAGGATCATTATTTCCTGCTTTTCAGCTCCTGATTCGACACAACAGGATAGAAATGCTGGTAAACATTCGTAGATCACCTAAAGAGTAAACCATCACCCCCATTTTCCCACACAGTAGATCCGTTAAGCAACATACTCCCCCCAAAACCTTTGTTTTCCTTTTATCTGTCTCTATCGGTAACAACATGACTGGAAAACTCCGGGACAAGCTACTGGGACTGAACCGACCCGTCCAACATCTCAGCACATTTCCTTAAATAACAGCAGAATTAAGATCACAAGTGACACAAATGAGACGCGCATGACCGACGCATCCGCTTCAGATGAGGAAAAAATGCAGTAAGACTATTTATGGGATGGATTATTCTATCCTTAGTGTTAATCTGGTCTGCAGCAGAAACTAGGTAAGTGTTTCTAAATATGGTGCAAAAAGAAAAGCCCAACAGATGTTGCAGAAACAAAAAGTCAATATGTCCATTTTAGCCGGAGCTTCCTACCAGAGAGACGTGCAAAATGCTGAATTTCATCCTTTAAGACGGTAAAACAGCCATTTAATTCTCACATCCCTGAAAGAATCTGTCTCTTATACAAGGAGAGGAGAATAAAAGAAGATAGAAAGTGAAAATATCCCTAACTGGACTCTGTGACTGGTTTAAATGTGATCATGTGGTTTGTTTAGCAGGTAATCAGGGAAAAAGTACACATGAGATTACATTCATAGTGGCTCTAACCAGAACATCTATCTCTTCACAGCTCTGAAATGATAAAAAACTTAAAGTCAGCTACTTGCTTTGCTGGTTTCGGGTCAAATATCAGAAAGTCCTTTTAGACTGGTTTCCAGTAGCCAGACAGGTAATGCAGGACTGGCCACTAAATGTCCAATTTCTCCCTTTTCCCGCCCAGGTTTCATTACAATGACAATTTATCACGAAACATTTTTATATTAGCCTCTTAAATTGAATTTAACACAATATTACTACTTAAAATGTTGATTCAAAAGCTGAATTATTCGACTAACCAAAAGTTCAGTAATGCTAGCTAACAGTCTGAACCAATTATTCATTTATATAGAAATATCGTTTTTTAAAATTGAACATTTTTATGCCGAATTGACTTCGATAACTCAAGTATTTTGACAGGCTTAACATTTACCCCGTCAAACAAGTTTTTTCTCATCTATGCAAAGAAAACACAAAACTTCCGCAATTTTACACGGAGTTTCGTAAATGTCAACAGAACGGTTGTAGAATTAAAATTAAAAAGTTTAAAAGCCTCGACAGCGTTAAAACGGATAATAAAAATACTCACCACAGTCACATATTTCAGTTTTCTTTCTGTAGCAACTTGTCCGCAAACAGAAGCCGCAATAAAAAGCAAAATAGCCGCGGAGAACATCTTATTTCCGCATATGTGACTGAACGGCTAGCTTAGTCTGCTACCCAGGTCCTCGTTAAGTTGTGCGCGCGTCGCTGCCACTGTTTCCGGTCCTCCAGACCGGAAGTAAAACAATAAAACACCGTATCGACTTATAAATGTATACAGTCACTGTTATAAACTAACTAAACATATGTAAAGCGAACGAAATAAGAGTGTGATTTTGTTTATGTTTAGTTTTAAAACTTACTAAATTTATTAAAAAATGGACTCCTTTGTTGTGAAAAATAAATAAGTTTACTTTGAAAGCAAATCTTTGTCTGATGCGCATGCGCCGAACTGTAGCACTCCAGCGCTGGCCGTAACAAACCCGAAAGCTCTCCAACGCCCGGTTCTGTTTGGTTAAAGATGAATTTTGTTACTGTGACAAGGATTTAAAAGATAAACAAAAACATTTTTTAATTAAAAGCATTGCTAGCAGGATATAAAACCGGATAAGGCACAAAGTTTGAATTAAATTCAGCAACATGAATAGAAATGTAGAAATCCTAATTAAATTCAGCATCCTGTGGACAAGACTGTTGCTTCAAAGTAAGAAGGTCGTTTAAAGCAATGTAGGAAAATGATAAATGGCAAAATCTTGTAAAAAAACAAAAAAAACCCAAAAAGTAAAAATAAAACCTCAACCAGCTGCAGTATTTGGAGAATGTGTTGATTTGCAGTGATGATGAAATGTAACATGTGAAAACTTTATGTCTAGATAACAGATTAACTTTTGATGTCGAAATAACAATAAAAAGAAATAACTGAGACGCTGCTACCGTTATGATCCAGACACTAAAATCTTCTATTGTCAGCATATTTATTGTCTCGTTTCAGCAACTTTCTCTGATCTAAAAGCTCTAATGTGTACGAACAAACGCACATAAGCATGTCTGCATTTGTGCTCATTATGGGATGCAAACATTCTAAAACGCTTCACATCAGAGATGTTTAAACATATCTGTTTTAAAAATGACACAAACATGTTGCAGATGTGTTGACTCGCTGGGAAAAATGAATATTTCTGCATATTTCCTTAAAAACTTACTGATCAGCTTCACTTCAGCTGCTTGCAAACAGAAAATCTGAGCGCGATGAAGACGACTTGCTGAAATTTTGAGGGACTTTTCTGGGATTTTATTTTACTGGAAGTCAGTTCATCTCAGCCTGAATCTAACTATTATAAACCCTGATGTATCTGAAATTAAACTAGTAGAAAATAACACAACTGCATCAAAGTGAAGGATAAATAAAATACTTTGATTAATAACAGCCTGATTATTGACTAAATTATAGTTTTTATTAGCACGAATAAGCTCATTTATTTTTAAAAAGTAGTTAAAAGTTGTAAACTTTAAATATGTATATATATTTTGTTCTTTTTAATAGTTTTTCTGTTTATTTCTCTACATGATCCAAACGAGTCATACGAAGTTCTTCTCTTCTGCCACTAGAGGTCGCCGTTGCTTCAGAATCACAAGCTGCAGATATTTATTTGTTTATTTTTGCTTTTAAATTATTTTAAAAACACTATTTAAAGACATAAATCAATATTAAAATAAAAGTGTATCACTTTTCTATACTTTTTTGTTGCATATTTAGTTATTTATTCTCTTTTAATTAATATATTTTCAAACATGAGCATGCAGTAACCATAGCGACGATTTAAGTGCATCGGTGGAAACAGATTCAGGATGAGGCAGGGGTCTGGTGCTTCTAAGCCTCTGTCTGGGAGAGAGGTGGCTTGTACACTTTTAATGATCACAATTATAGAAGAGAAACTGAGAAAACTTTCTTTTCACACCAAGTTTTTCCATAAAAACATCATGTTTTATGTTTTATCAACCAGCTAAATATTGTGGCTTCTTCAAACATTCAGGAGTTTCATCTGAAAGGTGACTGAACAAAAGAACAGATCCAAACAGATGTAGTCCTTTCAAATCAAACATCCTGCAACATGTAGATGCTTCCAACACAAACGGCTGGTTACCGGACCTCTGCAGTCACGCAGAGGAGGGAAATCAGCTGGAGAAGCGACGCGTCTAAAAGCTGCAGATTTGGAGGAACACGCGTCACCATCATTCACAGATTTAATTCAAAAAAGACTCTTACAATCTGAGACGTGAAGAGTCTGACATGTAAAGCGTCTCTGGTTCAGTCTGAACTGGGATTACTGGGAAGCGCTCTCAGATTGGTTAATGTCTCGCGTCTGATGTCTTTCCGCCTTGACGTAATATTTTCAGCATCCTTCCTCTTTAAACCTCAACAGTAATCTTTGTATTTGTGTTTTAAATGCAAACTATCTGTAAGTGTTTATGTTTCTGTAGCTCAGATTAAAGATGGCAGCTAATGGCCACATGTTGCAGCCAAGCTGCAGGCGACACGTCAACAATAACAGAAATGAGAAGAATGTTGTTTAGGATTAGCTTTAATCTGCAGGATCTGTGTGCTTGCTGCTCATTAGGAAGACGGCTACACTTATCTATAACAATGACACCTCGGAGAAGCAGGTGTAATCTGTTTGTTGGGAGATTATCAAAACCAATCCAAGTGGTTTGTGGAGGGAGATCAGGCGCAGAATTACTGATTTATTACCAAGACCATGTGATGAGCAGATGTTTGAGCTTTTAGCTCACCTGTCGGTAAAGAAGAGATGTTTTCCACCAGCATGTGTGCACGTGGAGTGATGTGGAGGATGCGGAGGAAGCCGCTGCAGCCAGATGATGGCAGCATTCCTGCAGCCTGGTTGCTCTGACGCATTTGCTTCACTCTGAGACTTTTTGTGAATATGCAGCAAAATGCAGCACTTGAGAGAAAAACACACCTCTCCTTCCGCTCCTTCTGCCTTTTCAGCTGAAAACAAGCTGCTTTTCCAAGGAGCGGTGAGGAGGGTTTAAGGACAGAAGGAAGCACAGCGTTCCAGTTGGAGAGGAATACCCACAGGTTTAAAAATAGGCCAAACAATCCTTATGTAACAAGTGGGACCTCAGTCTTCCTGCCTCCAACATAATGTTACACATTTCACATCCTTTTTCATCCAAATTGCTTTTAAAATACATGAATTTGGTTTATTTGTCGCATTTTAAGCTAAACATTTGAAGCTGAGGGCGTTTTTACTTTCGCTTTGCTGCAGCTAAACAGGAATTCATGTTTTTCAAAAGGTTTGTTTTCAACATGAGAGAGCTGCTCAGAGCCAGATGGGCGGGGCTTGCCTGTCTTTGAATGGAGGAAGCAGCCAATAGGAAGCGAGATCCCCCCGTGAGTGACAGGCACTCCCCCTGCAGCAGGCCCCGCCCCCTGTGACTCTGTGTTTTATTCTGTTTTTAGAGCAGCAGCGTCACATGTTGTTTTTCTCCTCCATCAGATCGCTTACTGCTGCTTCATCTGCGCGCGCGCTCATCTGGAGCTCGTGATTAAAGAGAAAACCCGCTTTACAAATTATCTTTGTTGGGACTTTTTCTTTTTTTTTTCCTACAAAGCAGCGGAGGAAACAGATAAAAAAGGAAAAGCGGGGAGAAATGGCCAGTCCTCCGGAGACGGGAGGACACCTGTTATCTAATGGGACGAACGACGTGAAGAAGTGCGGCTACCTGAGGAAGCAGAAACAAGGACACCGGCGCTTCTTCGTGCTCCGGGAGCCGACGGATCGATGCTCAGCCCGGCTGGAGTATTATGAAAGCGAGAAGAAATGGAGGAACAAGTCCGCCGCAAAGCGGGTCATAACTTTGGACTCCTGTTTGTGCGTAAACAAACGCGCCGACGCCAAACACAAACACCTCATCGCCCTCTACACCAAGGACGAGTACTTCGCGGTGGCTGCAGACAACGAGCAGGAGCAGGAGAGCTGGTTCGAGGTTCTGACTGATTTAATTGCAGAAGGGAAAGTGTTTGACTCCCCCGCCTCCACCTCCTCCTTAGTGGGCTTTGAGGAAACCAGTTATGGACTTCTGTCTCCTGCAGCGGTGTCCTATAAGGAGGTCTGGCAGGTCAACCTGAAATCCAGAGGTTTGGGTCAGATGAAAAACCTGACCGGGGTCTACCGGCTGTGTCTGTCCAGCAGAAACATCAGCTTCGTTAAGCTCAACTCAGAGACGCCCGCTGTGAGTCTGCAGTTGATGAACATCAGGAGATGCGGCCACTCGGACAGCTTCTTCTTCATAGAGGTGGGCAGGTCTGCGATGACCGGGCCGGGGGAGTTCTGGATGCAGGTGGACGACTCGGTGGTGGCGCAGAACATCCACGAGACCATCCTGGAAGCCATGAAGGCCATGAAGGAGCTGAGCGAGTTCAGACCAAGGAGCAAGAGCCAGTCGGCCAGTACCAACCCCATCTCCGTGCCCACGAGGCGCAACCTCAACAACCTCCCACCGAGTCAGACCGGGCTGGTGAGGAGGTCCAGAACGGACAGCGTGGCCACCACATCCCCAGGGAGGAAGTTTACCTCCAGTCGGATAAGAACGGCCAGCGAGGGAGACGGGAGCGTGACCCGGCCGGTGTCCATGTCCATATCGGTGAGCGGGAGCCCCACCAGTCCAAGCTCCGGGAACCCCCTCGGCAGGTGCCACACGCCCAGCAGTGGGCGCACCTGCAGGTTACTCGAGTCCAACTCCAACCTCCATCACAGCCGGTCCATGCCGGTGTCCAAATCCCCCCCAGCAGCATCCAGCCCGATCAGCATGTCACCCAGAGGGGGGGCCTCCATCTCAACCCCCGACAAAGCCAGGCGACCCTTCAGCTGCAGCGCCTCCATTTCCGGTTCCCTCGGCGACACCGGCTTCATGCTGTGCGACGACTACAGCTCCAGCCCAGGAGAGCCAAAGTTCCTCTCCCTGACTCGAAGCGACACGCCCGACTCCCTGTGTAGCACGCCCCCATCTCGCGATGCCAGCGACCCGTGTGGCTACATGATCATGGAGGGTGCAAACGGCATCAGGTGCGGCAGCGCGGGGGAGGGTTTGGCTTACAGGAAGCGCACCCATTCCCTCACCACGCCACGCCAGCAGAGGGTGGTGGCGCCGCTGTCCTCGGCTTCTCTGGACGACTACACCATGATGCGATTAGCTCACGGAAACACCTCCCACTCCGCCTCCCCCAAAGTGTGCTACCCCGAAGATTACGGAGACATAGAAATCGGTTCGTCCAGGAGTTCCAGCAGTAACCTTGGTGACGACGGCTACATGCCAATGACGCCGGGTGTCGCACCTCAATCGGCCAAGGGAGACAACTATGTCCCCATGAGCCCCATGTGTGTCTCTGCTCCAAAACAGATCGTGAATCCGAGGGTGCACCCCCAGGCAACTCCCAACGGCGGCTACAAAACCAGCTCACCCTGCAGCAGCTCGCTGGAGGACAACGGCTACATGAGGATGTGGTGCGGCTCCAAATCCTCCATTGAAAGCCCAGATAGAAACGGCGAGTACATGAACATGTCGCCTGGAAACGCACCTCCGTTCCAGACGCCACCTGACCAGTACCTGGGCCTCATCGCAGGTGAACCGGCCTCGGTTCGGTCGGCCTATCAGACTGGCTCCCTCACGTTGCCCGCCAAGTTCCAGTCCAAGAGCGAAGATGGCGACCAGTACGTGTTGATGAGCCCGCAGAGTTTGAGGCCGAGGACGCAGGACTCAGACTATTACTCTGTAATGCAAACGTCCCCCCTTAGTCCTTTGGCGCCGTCCCCCGTCCGACACAACCGAGCAGAGAGCCAGCCTTACAGGGGGAGGCTTGGTCGTCCGAACAGGCTCTCCCTGGACACCCTGAGGATGCTTCCCAGCATGAACGAGCACCCCGTCCCTGGAGAGCCCAGGAGCCCCGGCGAGTACATCAACATCGACTTCACCAGATCGTCTCCGGCTTCCGGAGTTTCCGCAGAGAGCCAGTCCTCATCCCCGGGATCCAGCAGCGGGGGTCCTGGAAGATCATCGCTGACGGACTACATCAACCTGGAGCTGGGTTCACACTCGCCCAAAGAAGCCGACACGCCGGCGGAGAGGCTGGACACGCTCCCAGAGTTATCGTCCTGTTCGGAGGAGGACGGCGAGAAAAGCTCCCATCACCTCGGCGACGAGGTGAAAAGTGATTACACTGAGATGACGTTTGGGATGACCAGCTCGCCCCCGCAGCTTGTTCCGCAGAACTCGGGAAGGTGCGTTTCATCAGCGCTTCTTTTAATCTGCAGCCAGATTCTTATAAAAGCTATCAAATCTGATTAACTGTGTTTTCCAGCAGCCAGAGCGGGAGGGACATGCGTCCCTCAATGGAGGATCAAGGTGTCCCAGAAACCATCGGTGTCTTCCTCCTTGGGGCGTCGTCCTCCGCGTTGGACCCGGACTGCTCCGCCAAGGTCATCCGAGCCAATCCGCAGGGACGTCGGCGCCACAGCTCGGAAACCTTCTCCTCCACGGCCACCGTGACCCCCGTTTTCCCCTCCTTTGCCCACGGCGACGGCGTGAAGAGGCCCAGCTCGGTGGAGAACATCTCATCCCGCAGCAGCGAGGGCTCGGACGAGGAGTGCGGCAGCCCCGTGAACAGACTGAGCTCAGCCGGCTACCCCAACGGACTGAACTACATCGCCTTGAACCTACTGGATAAGAGGGACGTGGAGAAACACGGAGACCTGGTCGGCTTCAAACGCAGCAGCAGCTGCAAAGGGGGCATCAATGGATTACACGGAACGCCGTACGTCTGTTTGGGGTTCAAGGAGGCTGCGACCACTGCCAAAGGTGGGTGTGTTTGATTTCAGCAGCCAAAATCTGCATTTTCTGGTCTTTTCTGGAGCCATCGGGGGGAAAGTGAACCAAATCAGGGCTCAGACGTTACTTCTATAAGAAAAATGGATTTAAGCTAGTTCTGTAACGCTAGCTAGGGAAGGGGAAATCCAAAGAAGGGGCGGGTGGGATGAAAGTTTTCATTTCAAAGGTTAAGATGAAACGCTGCTGGTGCTGCGTTCAATGCTCCTAAACTCTGAGATTTTAAACTAATTTAAAGCAGTTTTCCGTTCAAAGCCCCAAAATGAGAAAATGTTCTTTTGAGATAAATGTTCTATTTCCCACGACGTGTGAACACAACACGAGGCTGCTGTGAAACGTGACGGAGCTGCGAGCTGGAACGTAAACAAGCTCCACCATGTTTACAGGCTGCAAATGGCTGAAAAATAAACATTCAGCTGAAACGTTAAACATGGACGTCGCAGATTAGACATTAATTCCCAACTTTTTTCCCGAAACGGAAGCATTAAAACGCTTTCATGCTGTAACGTCACCCTGAGCCTCCAGGGTTTTTTTCCGCATGGATGTGTTTTAGGATGTGTTGCACATTAGTGTGACCTCCACAGACCCCCATTTCCTGCCTTCTCTAATCAATACTACATCCTGGACTATCCCAGCAAAGCTGCGGCTGTGAACGCATCACGGGTCACAGTGTTGACTAAAGCCTACGAGTTTGAGCCCCCGGTCTCGGTTATGTGCATGTCTGCACGTAGAGGTTTTGGTGGGAATGGGTGAGGGGCTGAACCCGGCATGTGAGACCCGCCGCGCGTGCACGTGAATGCACGTGCACGCTGCAGGTAACCAGAGGTCACGTCCCGCATTCCTTTAAAAAGAGGTCTGTAGTGTTCATTTCATTCACCACTACGCTCCTGCAGAGGGGAGACGCTTCAGCTCGTACGTGCACGATGTGTGTGACTCTGTAAATAAGCCGGGCTGTACCGACTCACCCCCCCCCCAGTTTCCCCTCCCCACGATGGAAAACAAACTCCTTCAACTCAGACTCTATTTAACAGGACAAAAGCATTTTGGGGGAATTAAAATGTTGATACTGGTTAGCGTGTTAGCTCTGTGCTCGTGCATGCCGTGTGCGTGCTCGTGCATGCCGTGTGCGTGCTCGTGCATGAGGTGTGTGTGCTGCCGGTGAACCCAGCAGAGGAAAGAACATACATGTGGACTCCAGCACGTACGCATGCAGTTGGATGTTCTTGTTTTTCTTCGGGAACCGCCTGCTGCTCATCTCACACAGATATTCTGCTTGTTGTGTCACTGAAAACACACACACACAGACACACACACACACACACACACACACGCGTGTGTTTTTGCTGCTTTTTCTACGACATGAACGGGTGAAATGTGTGAGCAGAGCTTCTCTGCAGGTTTCGGACTGATCTGTGCGTAACGGGTCGGAGCGGCACGTGCACTCTGCTGCTCTTCTGCATCATTAGGCAGAAGACAAGCAGGGGGGGGGGGGGGGGGTGGAAAGAAGGAGGGAGGGGGGATTTGGCTTTTTAAAGCAACAACAACAAACTGGTCTAAGTTGTCTTCTGAGCATGTTGCATTCTGGGAATCTGATGGTTTGTTTACTGGTTCTGTTCTTATCAGGACGACATGCTGGAAAACAATCTGATCGGCTGGATTTCTCTCGTTTTTCCCACCTTGAGTCAGCTTAGATGGCGGGATGGGGGTCAGGAGCAAAGCCAGCCCATGTGACCCGGGGTGGGGGGGGACGTTTACCGCTACGCTGACCAAAGCTGGCTGGCTCTGGCTCGCTGCGGCTCAGCCAGGTGGATGTTCTGTACCAGACCCAGATTAGCCAAGTCAGCCGTCTCTGTTTCCACCTCTGACTAATGCGGTTTCTCTCTGCCGGTGACATGCTCTGCTCCGGCACAGAAACCGGGTCTGAACCGGTTCTGTTCCGGCTCTGAACCGGTTCTGTTCCGGCACTGCACCGGTTCTGTTCCGGCTCTCCGGTCCCCTCCCACACACTTTGACTTCCTCCCAGATGGCCGCCATCCAGAGGGCAAATGTATGAGAGTGCATGTAGTTAAGGGGGGGGGGGGGGGCAGTCATTACACCAGCATGTTAACATACACATGCCGTCATACAGCTGCACATCCCCACCTACAGCCGATCCCTCCGCCATCTGCTCCCCCCGGGGGGCTCCACCATCCGTGCACGTGAAACGCATGAGCCAGATTAGAGACAAACACGTCCATCCTGCTTTCCCTCCAACGTCATGCAGTCAGTCACCGCAGAGAGGATGCACATGACCCGCATCGTGTTCTTCAGACCCGCATCGTGTTCTGCAGACCCGCATCGAGTTCTGCAGACCCGCATCGAGTTCTGCAGACCCGCATCGTGTTCTTCAGACCCGCATCGTGTTCTTCAGACCCGCATCGTGTTCTGCAGACCCACATCGAGCGAAACATAGCAGCCAAGTTGGCAACACTGTATTCATACATAAACACTCGTTTTAGATGCAATAAATAAGATTTTAAAACTAAAATGTCCCATTTGATGCATCTAGTTTCCGAGTGCTTCTGCGTTAACTCGTAGTAACAGCTTTGTGGTGTGTGGGGGGGGGGGGGGGGGGGGGGGGGGGGGGGGGGGGGGGGGGGGGGGGGGGGGGGGGGGGGGGGGG
>JBAMHX010000027.1:14946564-14957407 GCA_037177515.1 Pseudomugil tenellus | reverse complement strand
GGTAAGGAAAAACTCCAAAAAAACACGGTTGTATGAAAAAACAGAAGAAACCTATTTATTTTGCTTTTGATCCAAAACTCTATCTGCATCCGAGCGCATGCTTCTGTTTTCTGTGTAAGGATGAAATAACTTTACGTAGTCCCACAGAGATCCAGACAGATGTGTCACTGTGACTCATCCATTCAGAAATCCTCTCCGGAGATGAATCGCGTTTAGTTGTCAAAGTGTTCACGTTTTCAAGCAAGAAAGGAACAACTGAAATTTAATTACAGAAAAAATTCATTAGTTTTGGCTTCATGACTGAGAAAATGAAGATGTTTGGAGCAGGATGTTCTTTCCTGTGAACAGGGTCAGACTAATACCTTCATTCATTTAGAGCATGGCATCAATTAGTCTAATAGTCCTATTGTCTGCATAGGTATTTAAGTGGATTATTTCTACAGGGACAGATATAAGCTAGAGCGCAGATCCTGGTTGCTTGTGTTGGCGTTATTGTATCATGCGCTGGAGTTTAGCTAATGAAGGAAGTGTCTTGTTGCAGCAGGTTGCTTACTGGATCCGCAGAGCCGTATGGAAACAGATGACTGGACATCATGACCGATTCAGTTAATTTCCTTCTTAATGAGATGGTCTTACTTTTCTCTTTTTTCCCTCCACTGATGTTTTAAAAGCCATTTCAAAGCAGATCTGGATGTATGATCAGAGCGGTGTACGAGGTAAAAGGTTATCTTTATTCTCCGTTGAGCTCTGTGTGACCCATTAGGATGATTGAGGATGATTATAAATGAATCGTCCCGCACTGGACTTGAGTTTGTTTATGAGTGCAGTGTGACTCTTGTGTTTGTCTTCCATAAAGCTGAAAGTGTTTCTCTAAAGTACGGCTGCATGATTATGACCAAAATAAGGATAATTTTGATCAATATTGTAATCATTGTTATTTATCATGATCATTTATAATGTCTGGAAAAACATGTAATTTTATTGCAGTAATTATAAACAGTCTGTATGTCAACAACTTTTGGTAAGAAATTAAATGTTAAATAAATGATAAATAATGGAAAAAAAGGAAATTGACCCAATATTTAACCTTAACTGAATATTATTGTGCACATTGTGCAATCACAAAATAAAACCTAATGTAAAAAATTACAGTGAGTGTGTCAGTCAGATACGATGAACTCCCTGTGTATTTCGAAATATGTGAAATTAATCTTAATTTCATAATATTTTTGTAAAAAAATTGTGCTATTTTCAACTGCATGAATTTCATTGGAGGAAAGTATAGTAAAAACTAAACTAAACCCCTTTAGTTCGTTAGCGCATGCTAACCTCTAGCCTACCAATGGTATTTTCTATTCACGTTAGCCTTAAGCTAACATATAAGTCCAGACAATAGATGTCGACACATTTCGAGGTACACACTCCTCATCATGGTTCTCCTTTTCTCTAAATGCTGCAGTATTTCTCATTATCAACATGATTACGCTTCTCAGTCCAACCATAGACTTTATGTATGATGAATACAGGTACAACGAGCTGCCGACTGTAAAAGGTCTTGTTAATAGGCTGCTTAATAGGCTGTGGTTTGTCCACACGTACACACATGTAATAACCGGTAACTATAGTAACAAGTCATCCATCATACATTTATTATCATATTTATTCACTAAACTCAATAATGAAGTCGACTGTTTACCTTAACCAATTAGAAATTGAACCAGGCAGGTATGAGGTCATTCCCAGATGCATCCTGATGTCACAACCTGTCATTTAAATTGGATCTGAGGTTAATCTAACAAATAATTAGAAAAATATGGTCAAAACGGTGATTTTTCAGTCACAAAGCTCCACCTGGTGTTGAAACTTTAAACCAACTCAGTATGACGTCAGGACAGGATGCATCCTGAGGTCGTACCCTTTTATTTAAACTTGATTTAAGGTTAATTAGACAAATAGTTCCAGAGATATAGCAAAAAATAAGATTTTCCTGCATAAAGCGCCACCTGGTGGGGAAACCATAAATCAAATATCATGAAATTTGATGAAGAACGTCCCCTTGGTGGCGATCAGAGCGAAACCAGGCACTCTGCGTTTGGGGATATAATGATACAATGTATGTTATTGTCTTATGTCAGGAGATTTAGCTGTTTTAAAACTAGAGCTGTAAGAAAATACCGATATATCGTTATATCACAATACAATATATCGATATGGAGAATAACTGTATTGATCTGTTTACTTTTACTCATGAGACAGATTTTAATTTCTTCATTCATCTTGTACAAAAAGAGTGTTTTTAAATAAAATCTTTTTTTTTTCTATTTTAGAAAAATAGAGCCCTCCTTTTTGTCAACAAGTTCGGCATTTACTAGGCTAAATTTTCTTACTATTAAATTCTAGTAAAGAAAAATTGCAATTTATCGCCTTGTTTATAGCATCGCTATATATCGCAATACATTGTATGGCTACCTCTGTATTGTAATCCACATTGTTGCTGACACACATCCCTAATTAAAACTCATCTCTACAGTATTTCTACCACTATATCTGAGAAAACCAGCAGCTCCACAGCTGTGTTTCCATCATCTCCAGAACAACAAATATCGCAATAAATATCTGTTAACAGAAACTTTCAAAAACTCACATATAACTAAAACATTTTTACTCTCAAAAAAATTCGTTAAATGTCAGAAGTTTATTGGAAAAGTGTCATGGAAACACTTTTTCTGCCTTTGGAAGCGATGTAGGAGGTCATGTGAGTGCTTAAGATGGCGCTATAGTTTTACTATGAATCATGAAGGTAAATGAGGGAGAAGGGCTTCGAAGAGCCATCGCTAATGTTTAGCAGCAAGTAGAGAAATAACGCTACGTAGCTACATGTGTGAGCTGCAACGCTGGTGAAATCTGACACCAGAGGGGCAACTAAACACTCATAAATGCAAAATTGCAGCAAATCGTTGTTTTTGTTTGTAGAAACTTCACAAATATCATGTGTATTTTGGCAAAAAACTTCTGGAAACGCAGCCAATTCGGACGCGACGATCCGATTTAATGGACATTATTAATGAGCCCATGTGAATGTGCTGATAGTCATTAATAATGTTATCGCATCATCCAAACCAGGTGGTGGGAGGAATGTATAGAAACCTGAATATCACAGATTTCTCACTCCATCTTTACTGCTGAATAACACCCCGAAATACTTGAGCCCCACCACTTGTCCCATAGAGGACACGTCCCCTGAGGACCATATTCTCAGATTTATAAGGACGGATCCTCATCCCCAGTTGCTTCACACTTGTCTGGAAACTCCTCTTTGCAGCTCTTCCAGTGTGTCTTCCAGAATGTCTCCGGTCTCATATAATCATCCAAACCCTGTTTGGATCTTCACTGGACGACCTAGCGAGGGTAACTCAGATACTAAATCATGGCAGAAATCTAACAGGATTTCTTTTGGAAGACAGAATCTGATCAGAAGTCACATCTTTCAGTTTTCTGTAATTATTATTCTGATAAAGAATTCATTGAAAAATACTGCAGTTCCTGCATTTTACCACTAGATGCTCTGGGTATGAAATAATCAGGATATTCAAAGTACAAGGCCAAAGTATAAACTGTGAAAATGAGCAGAGATTGATGAAAAAATGATTGATAAATGAGTGCTGTGATACGCAGACTCAGACCAGAGGTTTGCTGAGCATTCATGTTTTATTCCAACCAGCAGATCCAGCGTTTGGGCTTTTTACACTCACTTTAAGCCCATAAAGCTCACCGAGAGTCCTTTGCTCCACCACTTCTGTCCAGTCTCAGACCTGTGTTGACCCGTATCGGATTACATCAGGTTTTCATTTTTCCAAACCGAGTTATTTCTAGCTTCCATAAATTATGAATGGGACTTATTTCCTTTCACTGAGCCAGCATCTTGGAGTTATCTGGGTAGAATGGATGACACTGAAACCTCATAATGTGATCGTAACACTGCTCTTTTCTAGTCAACACAACTTTATTTGTATTGTGCAAACACAATTGCAGCCCAAACGCTTTGCAGGGAGTTCAACAGCCAAAGCAGAATGATGAAAATAAAAACACACAACCTGGACAGACAGTTTTTAATCCCATACAGCCAAATATAAACACATCCGATGAAGAAACATTTGCTCATTTTGAATGTGACTCCAGCAACACATCTCTTCACAACAACGCTGCATTTTTTGAACTTTTATTCAAAAGTAAAATATATAAAACAGTAATTTTTCTACCATTTCTAAATACAATCATTCTGATTGCAGTTTAGGCAACTATCACATTGTCTTCAACAGGGTTTTCAATAAAGTTTGACCTTAATGCTATTATTGTTACTGCATTGTCATTAATATTACTGCAGGACTTCAAATGTAAACAAGGTCGATACCGTTAGAAGCGACGGCTAGGGGTTTATCCCTGAATGCCCCAATCCCCCAATAGACACAATGCAATAATATAAAGCCACATGTTTTAAAACTTTGAACCAGCCCGGTATGACGTCAGGACAGGATGCATCCAGAGGTCATGACCTTTCATTTACACTTGATTTGAGGTTACTGTGACAAATAGTTCCAGAGATATAGCCAAAAATCTGATATTTTGTGCATAAAGCGCCACCTGGTGGGGAAACCATAAATCCAATTATCGTGAAATTCTATATAGTTTGTCCTTTTGGGGACATAACCAGATACACAGAGTATCACATTCCAATTGTGAAAATTGTTCAAGTTATTACACTCAAACGAAGGATATCCAGCGCCACCGGCAGTCGTACACTCCAAAAACTGTCTTTAAAAAACAAGAAAAAGTAAAAAAATTGGGTTAATTTTCCTTTAAATAAGATACATTTTCTTCTTCTGTTGGCAGATAATTTATCTTATTTCAAGGAACCTGTCAAGAATTCCTAAAACTAAAAAAAATCTTTAAAAAAAACTAAGAATAATTATCGTACATTTAAAAAAATAAGCATATGTGTCCTTGATTTGTCCTTGATTTGATGTTTAATCTTACTTAGATTTTAGTTTTTGCGGTGTGATGGAACCATAATATCTCTGCTACTCTGCGTTCAGGGATATAATTACTAACAATCCAGTAAATTTACAGCAATATTGCACATTTATGCACGGCCCCAATTAAATAAAGGATTAAATTAAAACTTGTACAAACAATCTTATAGAGGTAAATAAGTATGATTATTTTGGAGTCGTGTGAAGTCCCATTTGCTCTCTGGTGCCAAAAAAAAAAAAAGTTTTCACCCTAATTTTTCAGATGACTTGCAGCATTTCCATTACGATTAAATAAATTTCGCCAAAGTATGATTGTGATTTGCAGGTGTTTCTGTTGAATAGTTTTCAGCTGGTAAAATCTCGTCCTGAGAGATTCCATTTAAAGGAGATAAAACATTTAGCATTTTGGAGCAAGACCTGCCACCTTCATCAGAAAACGAAAGAGGTCATCCAGACGCTGAATCTACTTGAAATGAACTGCTCGTGTTGCTCCTGCATCACATTTAACACCTTAACGCTGAATGTCACATATTTGGTACATACATACATTTTGCATCACTTTACGGTAGAAACTTTATCCAAAACATGATATACTGGTCTCCTGCCCCCTAGATACAGAGCCTGAAGGACTCGATGTTATAATATTTTGACCCATCACATGTTAATAAATGGTGAAAATGCCAAAAATAAAATTTTAAAAAATTCCAAAAATTTTTAAGGGTCATAAAAAGACTTTAAGTTTTAAAAATTTGACTTTTCTTATTTCAGGTATTAAGGGCATAAAAATGAAAAAGTGTTTTTATGATACTTCAGCATGGACACGTCTGAAAACCACCTAAAAACATTTAGCGATTTCTGAAAGGTGCTTCTGAATGTAGGTGTTTATTATTAACAGGTTTTTATTGGGAGTTTAAGTTTTGTGTAATTTGAGGGGTTTTTAGAAATGCAGCTATAGATGCACAAACATATAAACATGCCAAAAACACGCATGGGAATCAGCAAACATGTTATTCAGGTAGGATAAACAATGAGCTATTTTCAGTCCTGGCCAATCAGTGAGCGAGTTTTTCTTCTTCCATCATCTTTGGGGGACATTTTCACTAGTAACTTTGTCCAGGTGGTTCAGTAAAGTGCAGGTGTTAGATCAGGTGCAACAAAAGACCAGAAAAGTAACTGAAATGAGAAAAAAAAACTGCTTGAGCATTTAGCAACTAATTAGGCTAACTGCTAACAGGTAGCATGAGTGGATACGGAAGGAGCATTTCAGAGAGGCAGAGTCTCTCAGATGGACCGAGGTTCATATATGAGACAAAATAAGAAAAACATTAAATTTGATTTGATCAATCAACATGTTTCTGGACAGCATGGACTTTAAAAATAGGTAAAGTGTCTCAGTTTCAACAACTTATATGTTTTTATACTCTACTGTAAATAAAATATGGATTTTTCAGAATTGTAAATCATTAAAATCTGTTTTATTTACATTTCATGTGCAAATGTTTTAGAATCAGTTTGTAAATAGTGAATATAAAAAACTATGTTTGCAAACCAACTGTGCACTGTAGGAGTAAAAGGCAGCAGTTATCATGGAAAGCTTTGTTTTGCGTCACATTTCTTTTAAATGAACTTTTTCTGAGAGCTGAACTAAGTGCAAAACAACCAGGCTTGTAGGATGGTGGGAGTTTGCTTCAATACGAGAAGCTTAAAGAAAAGATTCCAAACAACTACATGGAAAGTTATCTCCAGTTTCCCGACGCCGCTCAGCGATAAGTTTCCAGCTACAACTTTATTATCTCATTCTTACACCTTATCAACTCAAGAGCACGAGTTATTGATCTAACAGCCACGTGCTACTGGCTTGTGGCCACAAAGTTTTATTCTCCCCTCTGTGTCACCAGGAAGGCTGGAGAGGAAGGGTGCAGGGCGGGTTTGATGAGCCCTTACACAAACATTTCACTTTAGTATGTCAGCTGTTTGTTTTTCTCTCCTCTTCTCATGTTGCTATGCTAGCATTAGCACGCAGTACAACAGCTGTGGCTTTTAAACTTTTTGTTTATTCTGAAATGTATAGATTTCATGTCATGATTCTGTTTTTTTCTTATTAGTGACATATCTTCTTCTTGTGTTTTTGTTTGGGGCAGCCAGCTTTCACATTTTTCATCCCACGCAAGCTAAACAAAGCTACATGCTAATTGCCCTCCCTTATCATTCCAGCTCATTCTGCATCGTCGCTTATCAGGATATTGGAATTTTATAACATGAAAATGACATTTAGACACATTTTAACTATGAAGGAAAAAGTTTGAGGCATCTGAAATTGTGAAACGGTTTTTATTGAACCCAGGTGAGAGCTAGAAAGCACATTAGCTAATACATGCGTACTTGTATTATGTCAGTGTAAATTTGAGTTAGCTTACTTAGCTTACTCTTCTTCAAAAGGTTGACTTGGTGTATTTACATTAATAATCCATAAACGACACATCATTTTGATTAGTCAGTGTATATATTTGCATTTATCCCTCCACTAGTTATGTTGCCATACTAGCATTAGCATGTAGCATTTGCAATAATGGGCCCCATTAAAAACCATGTATTTTTTACAAAGATTGTCAGATTCACCTAAAACCTCAGATTCTTTGATAAAAACTGACAAATATCTGTGTTTCAACAAAGTCAATGTCTGTGTGGTTTGTTCAGTTTTTACCAGTACAATAATAATAAAACTACAGTCATGTTATTGTCAGATTTTTAAATAAACTTCTGTTATAGAATATAATTATATATATATTTTTAAATTTATAATAAAGGCAGAATATGGCAGATCATGTACTAATATTGCGAATTCCTACAGGAGATACTTAAACTATTTTTATCCTGTTCACTCATTACAGAACAAGTTGCAGTCAGAGTGCATTTAATTTTACTGCTGGTCAACATCATTAATGCCAAAAAATTCAATAAATAAAGTCTGATCAACTCCTATCCTGACTGCTCACTGGATAAATGCATCAAGCCAATTAGGTTTTCAAAATGCTAAATGTGAATAATATTGTTTATTAATTAAATAATTCAGTGTTGTAAAATGGGATCAGATGACAAAGTTATATTGAACTAAAATGCATGAAATCAACTTTTTATACTAAATTCCTTGTTTTTTTATGTACAGTACCAGCTTTACAGCTCATTTTCTCAATTTATTCAACAAAAAAGGTTCATTTTAAAGGCAGATTGGTTGGTTTTCCATGTTTACCATAGTGTCACATACCAGGGGTGAGGTGGTGGAGTCATTTAGGTCCAGTTAACTAACTCCACATCCATACAGGCCTCCTGGGAAGCTCAGATCCAGCTCAACAGGCGAGAGCTGCAGTGATTCTGAGAACACAGTTTAATCTTACCAACATGAAACCAAACGTCGCAGACAACCTGACGTCTGGTAGGAATGATTTTTGTTTTACTCCCAGCAGCTACGGATTGCACATCAGCTGAATGCCAATCCCGAGACCCACCTGTCTGTAAATAAAAGCCATTCATTTCTGCGTCTGGGTGCTAAACCCCACTGACAACAAATCCTCCCATGAACATTCGTGCTCATGTTTTCTCAGAATGGATCTGCAAAACATGGTTCAGGAAAATGGATGCCATGATTGGATCCACTTATTGGAAGCAGACAGTATACATGGAGAAAAAAGCCTTGTGGATTATGTCATTCGGCGCTGATGCTCCGACACCCCATAATGCCTGTGTGCGCGACGGGGGCATTTTCAGTTTAAAAATTCAAGGTTTCTTAGAGCTCGTCAATACAATTGATGGATGGTTAATCAAGGCTTTTGTTCACAGTTTCTTCCAAACAAACATTTTTCTGTCAGACTTGTTTACTTCTGAGAAACCGATGTGTCTCCTAACGTTTACATTTGTACCAAAACACTTCTGTTAAATTGTTATTTACTACAAAAGGACATTTTTTGTGGGTAAATCTATAGGAGCATTTATTTTACTGTAGAATAGTGATGGGAAATCCAACTCTTTTTTAAGATCCGGTTCTTTTGGCTCAACTCCATTAGAAGAGTTCTTTTATCAGCATGCTTCTGATTTGAATGATTGAGTAGTTTGTGTTATTATAATCTACAGCATAAAATTGAAAGTGTGTGTATGCAGCTAACAAATAATTATTTAACTTACATTTAAAACTAATTGAAAGGGAAACAAACTCAAGGAAAAATTTATGTTTGCATATCCTGTACAATCCATTCGATAACCTGTAATATCAACAACACGAAAAGGAGAAAAATATAAATAAGGGCATCATTCACATCAAACCTTATTGTTTAAATTTTTATTATTTAAGTTTGCACAGAAGATCCGCTTCATTTGGGGTTACTCCAAACGCACAAATAATTCTAACTCGGATCAAAGAAACAGACTCTGCCTATGAACATAGATGTCGGTTCGTTAGAGCTGCAACGATTCGTCGGCGTTGCCAAAAATAGTTGACAATGTCGGCAAATGCATTTTTCCAACAGAGTGAGACATCTCACTTCATCACTATCTCTGCTGAGACTGCTTCTGCATCTTCTGGAGCTTTTTATTTGGCAGTTTCTATATGGTCCACAATTCTTTCACTTATTTTTATTTTATGTTGAAGGTTTATTGAAACATGTTCATTTATAAAATGTGTATCTTCACATTTCATGACTGATGAGAAGTAGTAACAAGTACTTATTATCTACATGCTCTATAAACATGGTCACAACATGGAGTTCTTTATGGTTCACGGTATGTTTTTACCTTCGTAGTATGTAATTATTAATGTAAATAAACAGGTAAATACTGTTTAGTAGGTTTATTGTGATCGTGTGCAGGCTTTTATTGTCCTAGTTTGAGGATGAAACTTTCCTTCTTCCCTCTTTTTCAAGCATTAAACTTTTTTTTTCAATAATCCACTAAATTGCCTCGTTAGATGTGGTTGTAACGAGTTTTCTAAATGTAAAGTAATTACAAAATAAAAGTAATTAATTTAATGAATTTTATATTCTTGTACTCTTTTTCCATTTCTTTTCCTTTTTTGTTTTCAAACATAAACTTTGGCCAAATATTTGGCTTATTATTTCTTTTCTCCATTTATTTTCAAACCAACTTCATCCCCTTATCTGGAGCTCCTATACATTACATAACCTGGACTGACACCAGTATGTTTGCTGGAGCTGCCAGACCAGCCCATGGTTGCATTAGTGACCTGCGGCGGACACTGAAAAGAAGTTGTGACAACATCAAAGCTCTCTCTGTGACATTTTGACAGGATTAATGATGTTTTCATTTCTTTTCAACCACATAATGGCATAAAAAATAGATGCAGTGGCTCGGATTTAAACACACGCACACACTCTGAACTCAGTATTTTGCCCATTTAATACACTACAGCAGCAAACAGACCTGAAAACAGTCTGAAAATAGCCCAGGTAGCGTGAGAGCTGCTTCCTGTCCAATCGCAGCTGTGATTTGTATGAGTGGTAATGATCTGTGTCATTCGGCTTGGAACTGAAATCTCAATCTGCAGCTGACTCATATGCTTTTTATAGCCGTCTCTGTCATTCCGCTTTATAGCCGGCGTCTGTGTTTATGTGTGCAACAAGACCGTCCTGCTGGGAGAGAAGCAGCGTGTTGATATTTCACAGCATGTTGACTTAAAGGTTTTACAAACCCGGGAGCTTAAGCCAACATGTACAGTTGAGTTGCTGTTTAATTTGTGAGGTAGAGACCAGACATGCACTCCTGCTGGCTCAGAGATAGCGGTTTATATGGCTTTAATTTACTGT
>JBAMHX010000027.1:14930030-14941425 GCA_037177515.1 Pseudomugil tenellus | reverse complement strand
TCCGGATGCTCCGCAGGGTTCCGGTTGCTCCGCAGGGTTCCGGTTGCTCCGCAGAGTTCCAGATGCTCCGCAGGGTTCCGGATGCTCCGCAGGGTTCCGGATGCTCCGCAGGGTTCCGGATGCTCCGCAGGGTTCCGGTTGCTCCGCAGGGTTCCGGATGCTCCGCAGGGTTCCGGTTGCTCCGCAGGGTTCCGGATGCTCCGCAGGGTTTAAACTGGATTATAATGATGTGGATTCAAACTGGACTGATTCAGATTAGATTTTAACTGATCTTCAGAAAAGCCCTCATGTGTATTTGGTTGTGCCTTGATGCTTGCAGCTTTTGGGTTGCATTTTACCCAGACTGCATATATGACTGTCATAAGCTTACATCTGAAATCCATCTGTTATATATTTATTTCAGTAAGGCTTAAAATTGAAAAATATTTGTATTAAAACCAACTAATATGACTCATAGACCTTCCTAGTTTTGCTTTCCTACTGATTTATAATTAAACTGTATTAAACTTTTGACATTTCAGCCTCTGAATCATTAAAATGTTGCATTGTGGTTAAGTTTGTGGTGAAGACTTTATTCTGCTGCCGTAGAAAAGCTCACTTTACACACCGGATGTGTAAAACCGCTGAGTTTTTTAAACATTCATGTAAAACTGTTGATGCTGACATTTCTCCTGCTACCTGGACTCACGCTAATGGATTGTTTAAGCTCTGATTCATGACTTGAAAAGGGCTGCTGTACAATTTCGCTTGAATTTGTCAGGCAGTCACATTACTCTCCTGGCGTCTTTCATCTCATAATAGCAGCATATTCTCTCCATTATTTACCAGACAGAGCTTTTCTTTGCACGTCTCACCGCCCGGCGAGTAATTGAACTACTGTGTTGCCTTTCAGGGACGGAGGGCAGGAGTTGGTTTAGGACAAGCTAAATTCCAGCCTGCTAAGCTTTGGGTGGATACAAAGGAGATCTGCTTGCTGTTAATACAACGGCTTTACAGCAGAGGATGTTATCGTACATTGTGCTGCTGGCTCATGCGGATGCAAACCATCAGAAATCTTAACATGACGCATCTGTTCTCATCTGACTGCTACACGGACCGTTTCAGGTTTAGCTAAACCAGCAGGACAACGGCTGTAAATGATTGAAGAATGAGAAAAAAGAGGAACCCAAGCAATTTTATTGTGTTTATTAATGATTCTTTGCTAATGTCTTTAATTAAACACATTGTCCTTGCTTTCTGCCAGCTAATCGTTAGCATTTAGCTTAAGGCTGCTGAACTAATCAGATCCGGGAAGATTGACTGTACTGATCAGAACTTTTTTTTTTTGTTTAACTTTTTTGGCAGCTCACCAATTTTAAAACCTGATTCTGATCAATCAGGAGAGACCTAAGGAGTGAAACATGTCTGCAGATTTAGCATCTTGGCTAACACCATCAACCTGCTAGCTTGTCTGTAGTCTTTTTAGGCTCAACATAAATGTTTTAGTCTTGTTATTGCTAGTTCTGACCTTTTGCCCAAACTCATATTAGTTCATCAGAGATGCTCTGAAAACAGTTAAATTAATTAAATTTTAATTTAAACATTTCTAATGTTATTAGCTTTGTAACCTAAATACAACATAAACCTGTTAGTATGTTTCTAGTTTTTTTAATTGATGCTTTTATTGAATATTGAATGTTTCTTTGTGACGTCATCACATTATACAAAAAAAGACAGACATCAGCCTTATATATTTACAAATACATTCAATTATTTTTCAGATGTGCACATTGTCTCATAACTTTCTTCTTATATATTTATTTTACTATGAAAACACTAGTACAATAATTTTAGGCCATTATTTAGAGAATTCCACAATTCATCTCCATGAACTGACACACTTCTGTTTTTGTGTCGTCCGAACAAATAAAGTACGAAACTTGTATTTCCGTCTGCAACAATGATCCTGTGAAATTAAACTAAAAACAGCATCAGGCAAAACTCTTTGTTTAGCTTTCTACACAACCCAACCATATCTTTAAATTTAAGCTGTGTGGTTGCCAAGAACAGATCATGTGTGTGCTCTCATGGCTCTTTTTTGCAGGGGTTTAGTGGTACTACAGCAAGCATTACCGCGTACCGCGCAACAATAACTGCAGTATGGGAGACTCAAAGAACAGTATAACATGCACAAACTGTACAAACATTTACTAAAAATGAGTAAAAATCTTTTAACTCTGTTGAAAACAAATCAATCTAATCCATTAACTTGATGATCTGTGTAAAACTATAAAATTGCTAGCATAACAGGCTAACCACCTCCTCTGTAATGTCAACCTTCGGGCTGGAGATGTTAGCTGTTAATTATCAGTAAAATGAAAAAAAGCAGAAATAATTAGTCTGAGTAGTTAGAAGCTGGGTTTATCTTCATGTTTTGACCTTACAAGTCACCATGTGTTACACGTGTCTCGTGCAACTTGAATGAGAGTAAAACATGGACTTATGATGGCAGCGGCTAGCAGGTTAGCCATGGATCATATTAACTTCAATGACTGAAATATCCGTGTAATCAGTTTATTCTTTGGAAAACTAAATGAGCTCATTGAAATCTAAAAACTCCAGATATCCAGATAACTTCCACCGATCTTCTAAAGGCTCATGAACTTGCATCTAAATGTCCTTTCCTCTCTTCCTCCTCCTCCCCAGATAGCCTACAAGCCCTGGTTATGTGCTCAGTATTTCCCCACCACCCAGAGGTCCTGTCAGAAGAGGGTACCCTGCCACCAGTACTGCCTGGAGGTCCAGCAGAGCTGTCCGTTCATCCTGCCTGACAACGACGACCTGATCCACGGCGGAAGCCCCAGCTTCATCTGCACAGGTGAACACAAACTCATGGTAGCGAGTGGGCGTCTCAGCGTTCTCTTCCGAGAGGAAGCTCTCCATTTCACTTCTACGAGTGAAAAGTACTTTATGAGATGCACAGAGCGAATTCATCCACATGACAAAATGACTAGATGGTAACGGTGGGGGGGTCTTCTTCCGGAAAGCTTTCTGATGACATCTAGTGGTGGGTTTCAGAATTGCAGCAAGGACATTTTAACATTGCTTTAATGAATTTATCATGGTTTTATCTGAATATTTACAGGAAGTTTCTCTAAATGTAAACGTAAAAGGGTCAGAAGCAGATTATATTTAAACTTGAAAGGTCCTCCTGCAGGCAAATGCCACCGTTTTCATTTGCATTTCATGAAAACTGTGTGAGGTAAAAGGGACATGCAGAGGCAGGGGTTCTAAAATCAACACATGCTTTGTAGTTATGATGTGGCTGCTGATTGGTTCCCCTCCCATCGCGTTCAGCTGAACCATCTGAGACTCACCTCTCAGAGATAATGAAGCTACTTTATGTCTAGTGTGCCTGACTGACACCAGAAATAGCTGCTGCACTCGCCATGGCTCCAACACTGGTGAGACAAAAGTTCGGGAAGTCTTAGATGCATCTGTGATGCGTTCAAGTGTTTCAACATGATTCTTCTTCACTGACGTCATCATATTTGTTACATGTCGACAAATGTAGAGTTTGATGCACTATTTAAAGACTAAAGATACTAATTGTTGCTGTTTTTAGAGGAACATGAGCACTTTTTAGTTAAATACGGGACTCATCTGACCACAGAACATGTGGCAGGGTTTCTGTCAGTCTGAGACGAGCTATTGTTTAGAAAGCCCTGCTGGGTTTCTGTAGAGGTAACTTTCACTCATGAGTTCTGGAAGAGGTGCAGATTTCTGATGGGGGCAGAAAGTATTTGCTCCATTTCCACCATATGGCAAATTAATACCAATAAATTCAGGATAAGGCCCATATGTCAAGGAATCAAGGAGATTTATTGTCACACCAGGTCACATTTACATGTTTATAGTACGAAATTAGAACTGAGGTCCCGGTTTGGCCATAAAGGAAGAGCAGTATTAGAATTAAATTAAAATAGTAATATAAGCTAAATAAAATATACTACAATTAAAACATAAATATAAGCTAAATACACATGGCATATCTACATAAATAACAATAAACAGTAAAAATAACAGTAAACAATAGTTGACATAAATGTGACTTTTCATATAATCTGGAGGATTTACCCGCCGGTGATGCGACTGACAACATAAAAGATGTTCTGCAGACCTCAAATCACATTATTTTATCCAAAACAAGCTTTAAATAGTTGTTTCCTTCTTTACACTATTTATTATAAGTATCATGCTATGCTAATGCTAACAAGTTAAACATTTTTTTCTTGGACCTCTGTTAGAAAGAAGTGAAGTTGGAAACGGCCTGAACCTGCAGTTCCCCCCTCGTCCACTAGGGGTTTCATAACAGAGCAACTCTCAAACATTTGTTTAGATAATTAGGGACCTTTATCCAATGCAAAATAGGCAAAGTGTAGCACAGCTGCTGTTTTAGCCGGCTAACAACACGCATTACCCTTAGCCCACCTACCTCCATTAGCCAGTAAGCTCCTGTTAGATCAGAGTTAGCGCAGTTAGCTCTTAGCTTCACGCACCTTGGAGTGTGATAGAGATCAATCATCCACCCCCATCCTCACAGCCCCCCTCTCAGCCCATTTTTGTATTTTCCAAGATAGACAGCATGTGTGATGCTGCTAAGATGGCGGACGCAAATGTCAAATTTTCTACATGTAAACGTTTTTAATCTAGAAAACTTTATTCAGGAATGATACTCAACCTTTTCACATTTGGAATGACTGAACCCATCGTGGTGCTCTTTTATACCCACTCCTGACACCCTAACCAGTTACAAGCTAATCATTTGATTGTAGATAATTCTAAAAGAATGTTATGGATAGGGCTGGGCGATTAATCGATTTAATCGATTAATTCAAGTTTTTTTGTTTTATGAATATTTATTTTTATGAAAATCTAGATTTTTTTGCCTCCCCAGCATCTTTTGTTCCTCCTAACGTCAGCGTACTCCTGCTGATTTCCCACAAATCCGCATAAACACCAACATGGCAGCTTGTTCCCAATAAGACCATTTTCCATTATTATTTGGAACTGGTTTGGTTTTAAAAACATAGATTTGGAGCAATAAATGCTTCATTGTTTAAGGCTGTTGCTCTCAAAGGAGCACAACAAATTTATTTCAACACCTGAAACAAATGCGCTCAGCGAAGTGGGAGGAAATGTGCATCTACGACATGTTAAACCAGCAACAGCCTAAAAACGCCACCACGATGGAAATCCATCACGGACGTGATTTAAAACTGAAAAGCCATTTTGAAAAAGAATCATTTTTGTTGTTTGTATTTCTTTTTTTTAACATATGGGGGGAAAAAATTGACATAAAAATTAGAAATCGGATTTGGTTTTTGGGCCATATCGCCCAGCCGTAGTTACAGGTATATTATGCAAACTTGATCTGTTTTTCTTCAAATATGTTTTGTTTTGTATTGTATCACTTAATCAAATATCAAATCTTCTAATTGTTTAGGAGGATGCTGAACAAGCCAGATGTGGGAAATAGTATTTAATTTAACTTTTCAATATTAACATTCTGTCCCACAACGTAGGAAACCTAAAGGATCATTTTTTATCATCAGAAGTGCTGGATGAGATCCACCAGATGAGCCAGATGTTTTCTCACCTGCTGCCTTTTTCAATGAGAACAGAGCAACATGGCTTCCCTGTGCAGACGAGAGCTGCTATTTAAGTCCTTTGGTGTTCCCCAGTCGATGCAGTGATGCATCGCTTTCTTTGAAGTCCAGCTCAGCGTCGTTGTATCTGGTCCTCCTCCTGATTAGAGCCACACACTCATCTCCAACAGGTCGGATTAATCTGTAGAGTCAAAGGATGTCCGAGAGGCGGTTTGAAATAAGCTCAAATCAAACGGGACAAGTATAAGTAACTACTTAAAAAGTATACTTTCATCTTTCTGTTACCACTGCAAAGTGTTTTTATCCTATCTGGTGTCTTTCGCAGGGCTTTTGGGAGATCATCCTTCAGACAGCGAGGCGGAGTGCTGCGACGTCCGATGGGACTCCAAAATGGACAGCCCTTCGGGCGGCACGCTAAAAAGAACTGCTACTTCCTGTCAGCCCGAAGGCGCTTCGGTCACGTCCGCCGCCACCCCGAGACTGTGCAGCGGGCGGCTGAAGATCTGCCTGCTGGCGCTGGTCCTCCTACACACTGTCATCATCATTTCAGCCTCCCATAATTCCACGTTGGTGGGCATGGCTGCCATCTTCTCGCCAGAGGAGGGTGCTTCAAATGAGGAGTGATGTCACCAGAGCAGGAATATGGCTGCCAGGGACACATCTGGCAAGACGTGATGGAGATGTCGCTACAATCTGCTGCCGATAAACCATCGACCACAGGAAGTGGGAGGGTTTAGCTGGAGCTAAGGGCACTGGCATTGGACATCAACCCCACCCAGATGTTTGAGGACCATCCCCTTAAAGAACTGACCTCTTGCCACTTGAAACCTGCTCATTGTTTCTATCCCACCCAAATGTTTTCTGGCATATTGTCCCTCTTCTCCCTCCCGTCCTACCCTCCTCTTCCTCCACTTTCAGCGTGTGAATGGGTGGCGTGTCGGAGGTGAAGTCCGAGCTCTAACTCATCGTTACTTTTAGATTTTTGCTGCACTTTTCATGCGGCACAATGTTCTGACATATCAGCTGTGTCCCACTTCCTGTCGCTCACCACCGCGGAGGCGTCTCCTTTAGTATCTTGTACGTGATGCTGCTCCAGGGCCTGCGAGTATCAGCTTATCCATCTGTTGCTTCTCTGGAAACAAAATGTATGTGGTTCTTCTGTATTCTGATGTTCGGCTTGTGTTTTTTTTTTTTTTTTTGTTTCTTACTGGACCTTTTCTCAACCCCTTACCGACAGGACATGCCTAAGCATTTTAGGACCTCAAGTGCTCTGAGACTGGCTCGCTTTCTCCACTGACGTGTAGGTGCGAAGTGGAAAAGGTAGCGGCAGTTCGGCAGGAGTCGATGCTGAGCTTAAGTGTTGTTTCTGTTCGTTTACCTCAAACGGTGGTCTTGCAGACGGGCAGCCCAGTGGCTCATCACATTTAAAGCTGTTGGACGTGAGACTGCAGGGACAACCCAGGGAAACTAGAGTTGCATGAAGCCAAAACACCGGGGGGCCTCATTTTATCAACCAATCATTAGCTGGTTTCCACAAGCAGAATTCCGGTTTAGCTGCTTTTAAAGAGCAAATCCAGGCACGCTTAACTAAAGACACCAGCTAAGCCTTCAGCAAAGCGTTTTATTGCTGGTTAATGTGGCCCGATGTCTCTTTTCTCATTAAGATGTTATTAAACTCTCAGCTAAAGTACATTTAAAGCATCTTTAACTGGTGAAGGAATAAAGTCTGAACCCGTTCAGTCGTCTGATCTGATATCTGGTCGTAGAACTTTCCTGAAAATGTTACAAAACAAAAACAAGCAGATAGCTGTGTTTCCGCAAAATACAAGCTCTATTTTTACATTTTAACTAAATCCAGAAGCGACTTGCAGGCGTTTAGCGCATCAGCTGTAGGATGGAGATTTAAAACATGTCACGTTTTCAGCTAATTTGGTGAAACTGCTCACATAACCTCCCACGTCACTCGCAGCGATGTGTAAATACCTAAAAAAAGTTTGTTTCACTTTTATTTATTTATTATTTATACTTATTGAAAAAAACTAAACAGGTTTAAAATTAATGTCTTATAGAATAAAATACACAATCTGGAAACAAAAAACTGTTTCAGAAACAAGAAGCAGCTGATAATGATCACAATTGTTGGCACGAAAACAGCATAAATCGGACTTTAATGCAGGATTATATTAAACACTTTCCAGTTGCATTTAGATGCATATGTTGCCTTTGCTGGTTTTTAACCAGTATAAAAAAGGGCTTTAGTGGAAAACAGTTTGCTTGATGAACGAGGCCCCCAGATCTACCAGTGCCTCTCTGCTGTGGAAACCCAGTGAGGCAATGGAGCAATATGGGAGGTAAAGAAAACAAAGCAGGCGTTGGCTTTTTAGTATCACGGAGTTGCTTCGAGTAACCACAGCTAATCAATCAAACCAATCAAATCACTGATTCTTAAATCAGCTGATCAATTGCTTTCTTCTCCAGACAAGCAAAGGGCTGTGCTAAGAATCGGCGCGCAAGGAGACGGACGAGTTTAAGGGCTGATCCATCTGGTTTTGTCCCACATCCCTTTGTGTTTGCATTTCCTCTGCATGGCTCCTGATCGGAACGATCCATACTCCGTTTATTGGCATGAAAAGATTTTTCCAAAGCTGCAACAAAAACCCACTTACCAAATATAAAAGTCAGGGGTGCTGACTCTTTAGTCTTCTTCATCTCCTCTAATGATGTAATAACGACAGATTAAGGATGCATTCACACCAGAACAGCGCGCCTTTATTCTGGCGGGGAAATCAGGAAACGGTCGCACTTATGTTTTGCTTGGTTTGCTTTCACACTGCACCGAATCGATATGGCTGAAAAACCTAATGCAGTTACTTCAAATGCCCATCAGGGAGACATATTCCAGCAAGAAGGAAGAAAAAAAATCAGACTCAGTGATTGGCCGGGAATGAAAACGGATCATTAATAGTAAAAAAAAACAACGATACAGCAGTGAATGTAGTTAATATACTTCAGAAGAATCAATTCAGTGGGAGAGGAAGTGACAAACTGACCAGATTTAGCTTATTTATTCTGCATCAGAGTGCAAATGAGCGCCAATTCTGCTCCAAACTATCCACACAAGGTTGATTAACCCTTCCCACTGCTAGTTATTTTAGCTGTATTTGGTGCAAATGCATGTAGACGTTATTTTTTGAGGCTGAAATGATGTAAAATTAATTTATAAATACATGAAAAGGCTGTATAGGCCAAACAAACCCACAGAGGATCATTATTTTCTTCTCTTCTGCTCACTAGTTGATCTTTGGTTGCTGATTGGATCAATTTAAGCTCTCCGATTGGTGGAAAGTTTGACAGGACGTTGCTTCAACATAAAGTTTTCTTAGCAACACAGGTATAATTTTTAGTGATAAAAAGTGATAAAATTGTGTTATGATATTTATATACATCCGGAGTGTCCGCCTCGGGGCACAATCCTGCAGGTTTTCCATGCATCCCTGCTCCAACTCACCTGGCATGGTTTAGAACTTCATGGCAGTTGGGTTCATGTGAAGTAACCCAGGTGTGTTGGAGCAGGAACACATTGGTATGTTTTTCGACTATCATCTCCCCTATTACAGTCTCTACATAAACAAAAATTTCCAGCTGGATTGTAAAACTCCTGGATGGAATTTAAATGTGTAGTAAACAGTAGGGGTGTGTATACGATACGTGGAAACGATACGATGTGTATTACAATAGAAGGGTAGCGATACAATATAATGCGATATATATTGTGATGCCATAAACAAGGCGTTAAATTAAAAGTCTTTACTAGACTTTAATAGTAAGAAACAACCCCCTCCACATTGGCTGAGAAGGGAAAACACGCCTGCATTCCTCCGTGAACTGTTGAGGAAAATGTTAAATCAACAGGAGGATGAGTCTGGATGTGAATGGAAAAGATTAACAAGCAGAAAAGTTCAAAATAAAGAGGAAGAGACCTCAGTGAGAAAATGCAACCGAGGTTATCTGGTTACACTGAGAATAAGATATGCGACTGTGCAAGGCTTGTACCGGAGACGGTACCGGAGACCGCCCTTTCATCGACAGACGGTTCACAGAGATGAATCATTCCCATCACATGGTTCATGACCAAAGTGCAGATAAGTACTTCTAGCAGGAAGATTAAAGAAACGCTTTGGTCTAACTGACCCGGGTCTAAGGAGAGCTACGAGGGTTTAACTGACTCGGGTCTAAGGAGAGCTACGAGGGTTTAACTGACTCGGGCCTAAGGAGAGCTACGAGGGTTTAACTGACTCGGGCCTAAGGAGAACTACTAGGGTCTAACTAACCCCGGTTCTAAGGAGAGCTACAAGGGTCTAACTGACCTGGGTCTAGAGAGCTACGAGGGTTTAACTGGCCTGGATCTAAGGAGAGCTACGAGGGTCAAACTGACCCGGGTCTAAGAATAGTTAGGGGGGTCTAACTGGCATCCGCCTAACGAGAGCTACGAAGGTCTAACTGACCCAGGTCTAAGGAGAGATTCGAGGGTCTAACTGATCCGGGTCTAAGGAGACCTATGAAGGTCTAACTGACCCGGGTCTAAGAATAGTTAGGGGGGTCTAACTGGCATCGGCCTAACGAGAGCTACGAAGGTCTAACTGACCCAGGTCTAAGGAGAGATTCGAGGGTCTAACTGATCCGGGTCTAAGGAGACCTATGAAGGTCTAACTGACCCGGGTCTAAGAATAGTTACGGGGGTCTAACTGGCATCGGCCAATGAGAGCTACGAAGGTCTAACTGACCCGAGTCTAAGGAGAGCTACGAGGGTCTAACCAACCCGAGTTGATGGAGAGCTATGAGGGTCTAACTGACCCGAGTCTAAAGAGGACTATGAGGGTCTAACTGACCACGGTCTAAGGAGAGCTATGAGGGTCTACCTGACCCGGATCTAAGGAGAGCTACGAGGGTTTAACTGACCCGGATCTAAGGAGAGCTACGACGGTCTAACTGACCCGGGTCTAAGGAGAGCTACGAGGGTTTAACTGACCCGGGTCTAAGGAGAGCTACGAGGGTTTAACTGACCCGGATCTAAGGAGAGCTACGACGGTCTAACTGACCTGGGTCTAAAGAGAGCTAGGAGGGTCTAAGGCATGACAATGACAAGGGGGGAAAAACACAAAACATTTTACCAGATGTCCATATCTTTTAGAGGGCAATGGAGTTATGGATAGTTGAAAATTCAAATATTCCAATATGCCTTGCCGAATGGAAACCTTGACAATGCTCCACCGTCTTGTTGCCGCCCAAACGGTTGACAATGCAAAAGTGCATTGCGGTCACATAAAGATGACCTCAAGATGACGAACGGGCTCACTCGGCGTAAATCTTTTGATAGTCATCTTGCTCACTCATGACATTAGCTGTGTCGTAATTCAGGATAATTTTAATAAAGCATTTATTAAAAGAAAAAAAAAAAACTTGCTGCTACCTACAAACTGGACGTACATACTACAACGGGAAATTGGAAGGTTTGTGCACTTTTGCGCCTCCGTGTGCAGGCAACTTTCCCTAACCAAAACAGTCGTTTAAACGCGGAATTAAAGTGAGAACGAAACTTTTGCATTTTTGCTTTGGATCGTTACCGTCTAAACATAGCCTAACTGACTCCTGCCTAAGGAGAGATACAAGGGTCTAACTGACCCGGGTCTAAGAATAGTTAGGGGGGTCTAACTGGCATCGGCCTAACGAGAGCTACGAAGGTCTAA
>JBAMHX010000027.1:14864689-14880017 GCA_037177515.1 Pseudomugil tenellus | reverse complement strand
CAGACCTAAAAACCACCAACCAGACCAGAAATCTGGGTGTAGTGATGGACTCAGACCTAAAAACCACCAACCAGACCAGAAATCTGGGTGTAGTGATGGACACAAACCTAAAAACAACCAACCAAACCAGAAATCTGGGTGTAGTGATGGACACAAACCTAAAAACCTCCAACCAGACCAGAAATCTGGGTGTAGTGATGAACTCAGACCTAAAAACCACCAACCAGACCAGAAATCTGGGTGTAGTGATGGACTAAGACCTAAAAACCACCAACCAGACCAGAAATCTGGGTGTAGTGATGGACTCAGACCTAAAAACCACCAACCAGACCAGAAATCTGGGTGTAGTGATGGATTCAGATCTAAAAACCACCAACCAGACCAGAAATCTGGGTGTAGTGATGGACACAGACCTAAAAACCACCAACCAGACCAGAAATCTGGGTGTAGTGATGGACTCAGACCTAAGAACCACCAACCAGACCAGAAATCTGGGTGTATTGATGGACTACGACATAAAAACCACCAACCAGACCAGAAATCTGGGTGTAGTGATGGACTCAGACCTAAAAACCACCAATCAGGACAGAAATCTGGGTGTATTGATGGACTCAGACCTAAAAACCACCAATCAGGACAGAAATCTGGGTGTAGTGATGGACTCAGACCTAAAAACCACCAATCAGACCAGAAATCTGGGTGTATTGATGGACTACGACATAAAAACCACCAACCAGACCAGAAATCTGGGTGTAGTGATGGACTACGACATAAAAACCACCAATCAGGACAGAAATCTGGGTGTAGTGATGAACTCAGACCTAAAAACCACCAATCAGACCAGAAATCTGGGTGTAGTGATGGACTACGACCTAAAAACCACCAACCAGGCCAGAAATCTGGGTGTAGTCATGGACTACGACATAAAAACCACCAATCAGGCCAGAAATCTGGGTGTAGTGATGAACTCAGACCTAAAAACCACCAACCAGACCAGAAATCTGGGTGTAGTGATGGACTACGACATAAAAACCACCAATCAGGACAGAAATCTGGGTGTATTGATGGACTCATACCTAAAAACCACCAATCAGGACAGAAATCTGGGTGTAGTCATGGATTCATAACTAAATGTAGAAAAACACATGAAGGGAATAATAAAATCAGCTACTATCACCTTAAGAATATATGAAGATAAAAGATGTGATGTCCTTGCAGGACCTGGAAAAACTAGTCCATGCTTCCATCTTTAGTTGGTGTGATTACTGTAACGGTATGTTTACATGTCTTCCTCTACAACTCTGCTGCCAGTCCTCACCAAGACCAGTAAAATGGACCACATTAGTCCAGTTCTGAGGTCTTTACACTGGGTGCTTGTCTGTCAGAGGACACGCTACTGATTTATAAAGCTCTGAATGGATTAGCACCCATTATGAACCCAGAAGACCCATCAGCTCATCTGGATCTGGTCTTTTATCAGTTCCAGAGTCAGAAGGAGACGTGGAGACGATGCGTTCAGCTTCTATGTTCTACATGTCTGGAACAATCTCCCAGAAAACCTCAGATCAGCTGGACACGCAGGTTAAAGATCCACCTGTTCTAGTTTTTATTTGACTTGATATTAGGTTTTAATGATTTTTTAATCTAAAATTAATAATTAAAAATACATTTTTAATTGTTATCTCTTTATCTGTATAGTTTTAACATTTTTAATTGTTATTTCTTTTTATCTACATAATTTTAAACATTTAATAATTTCTATTTGCCATTTCCTTTTTATTTATTTTATTTTTTAAATAATGCTTGTGTTTTAATGTTCTGTAAAGCACTTTGTGTTAATTTGCTTTGCCAGTAAAACATTAAATGCAACATGTCAAGACTTGGATGGCTTCTGTTCTGAGCAGTGGCGCCCCCTGCTGGTCTGGAGGGACTGAAAGTGAGAGGAAATCTTCTATGTTCCTTGTTTTGCTAAACTTTAAGGCTGGAAATAAATCAGCTGTTCAGGCTGCAACATAAAGAACATTTTAAATTTCATCTTTCAGCACAAACATCCTGATAAATCATCTGATTCTATAAGTGGGACTAAAACTGGTTTGTTTACTTCCCTGAAGGAACTTGTCTCCTTCAGTCCTGACGAAGTGATAAAGCATCTGGTTCATTCATGACCACTCCTGTTCTCCCAGTTAGACCTGCCTGGTGGATCTGGCCCCGCCCATTTCTCCCTTCTCTCACCTGAGACGCATCATTTCCTCCTGTGAAAGCACAGCACCGTGCCTCATCTCTGGCTTCTCCCTTCACTCTACAGCTCAAACTCTCACAACTTCTTCCTCCTCCTGCTGTTTTTGACACCATGAGTGCGAAGCTGTGGACAGAGGAGCAGTTCAACTGCCCCGTGTGTCTGGATCTCCCAAACGATCCCGTCACCATCCCCTGTGGACACAGCTACTGCATGGCCTGCATCAAGGACTTCTGGAGCAAAGACGACCCCAAAGGGATCTACAGCTGCCCCCAGTGCCGCCAGACCTTCTGCCCCAAGCCCTCCCTGTCCAGGAACACCATGCTGGCCGAAGCTGTGGAGCAGCTCCGCAAAGGAGCTCTTAAATCTGAGGTGCGGGATTCAATCCGGAGCGCCCGCGGGGCGGCTTCCTCGTCCAGGTCCAAGGCCAAGCTGTCCACCGCCGCCGTGCTGTGCGACATGTGCAAAGGTGAGCAGCGAGCGGCTGTGAAGAGCTGCCTCGTGTGCATGAGCTCCTTCTGCGAAGGCCACCTGAAGCCTCACCAGACCAAGAAGTCCCTGAAGAAGCACGAGCTCATCGCACCGATGGCCAACCTGGCGGAGAAGATCTGCACCCAGCACAAGTACCTGCAGGAGTTCTTCTGTCGCCAGTGCAAGATGTTTGTCTGCTGGTTGTGCACCAGTAACCACCACAAAGACCACGAGTGTGTGTCCACCAAGGCGGAGAGGCTGGAGAGGCAGGTAGGAGAAGGATGGCCCCAGTCTGGTCCTCATGAGGGGGGTGGGCCATCCATCTATTCTTTTTACAAACATGGGACACATTAGCTGTCATTTATTAACAAAAATACACATAAAGTTTCATTTTTTATGTTTAAATGTAAATTTTCTAACATGAGATTTCAGTTTGAGTTGCTTCAGTCACACAAACACACACACACACACACACACACACACACAACTCGCTGCTCTGATTAGGATGTAAATCTGGAATTTTCACTTAAGGTTCTGTGATTTTGCTGAACTAATGTAATACGGGAGGAAATATGTACAATAAAGACAAATAAGTAGATACAAAAATGTAAAAAATGTAAAATAAACCATATTTATATGAAAAACAAAAACATTTCTAAACTTAAAAAAATCTAATTTAAACTAATTTTATATATATATATATATATATATATATGACAAATTAAAATACATTTTATTGTAGGATTTGTTAAAAGTGTGTGTATATATGCACACACTAGGATGGGAGCATTTTTAATCTTTTAATTAAATTTTTTATAAATATAGCAAATTTTATAACATTTTATAAATAAAACCAAAATAATTTTATTCAATTTATTTTAGTTTTAATACATATACATTTAAGAAATATCACTCATAAATTAAATGAAAATGACACAAATTTGATCCATTCAATACAGAATATGGTATATAGTTTTTTCACTCTTTCTCATTTATATATATATATATATATATACACACAGAAACACACACACCCCATGAACAATAAAAACAATAAAGCCGTGCAGCCTTCGTCACGTATAAACGGCTGTTTAAGGTGTTTCTTTTGCTCCTTTTGTGACCAAATCCAGGCTGAAGACATTCCAAACCACATTCCTGTCTGTTCATACAGCCTCCATGTTGCCTCTACTGTACACACCTGCTTCCTCCTGCTCACCTTGTCTGTCCTGTCCTCCTGCAGAAAGTCCTGTCAGAGATCCAAACGGAGAACCAGCAGAGGCTGAAAAGCCGAGAGCAGGAGCTGAAAGACCTGAAGAAGACCATGGAGTTGGTGAAGGTTGGTCCTCAGTAGCATTCAGCCTCGTTTACGGTGAAAAGCAGCTCTTGCTAACGTCCACGTCTTTGGCCCCGCAGCGTTCTGCAGACAAGGTGCACAACGACGGGGACAACATGCTGGGGGAGCTGCTGCGCTCGGTGGAGCGCCTGCAGGAACTGCTGGAGGAGGTGCTGGATCAGGCCAGCATGGAGAAGATGGGCCAGGCCCAGGAGGTTGCAGACAACCTGGAGGCTGAGATCAATGAGCGAAAGAAGAGGGACACTGAGATGAGGGACTTGGCGGGCTGTGAGGACCACATCTACTACCTGCAGGTGAGTTTGGATGAATCAGCGCAACGGTGGAGGTGCTTCCTGACGTCAGAGCCGCATTTTCCTTTCAGACGTGCGAGTCCATGTCCACTCCTCTGGAGACCGGAGACCTGCCGGCTGTGCATGTTAACCTGGATGCTTCTTTTGATCCTGTTCATGACGCCATCGTTGCTCTGAAGGAGCGCGTGGAGGATATCTGCAACCAGGAGCTCAACAAAATCACCAAACAAGGTCTTCACGGTTCCTCTCTGCTTCATGCTCTTCTGTCGATTTGTTGTTCATCTTCTCGTTTCCTTCTGCAGTTAGCAACACCACGCTCTTCACTTTGGGAGCCTGTAAGTTGACTTGTTCCCTCATCGCAGCTAAACGCATCGCAATGCTTAGCTTGTCAGCTAACAGTAACCTCTGATCTTCTCTAGCCAACCGGAGCGGGGGCGCCAAAGGAGGCATTTTAAAGTGTGAGTTTTCTGCAGGACTTAAGACGTCATTCAAGGTGAAAATATCAAACATATTGAAAGAAATATATTTTTTTCTTTCTAGTGTTTTCAGGTCTGGGTTCCCGCAATCCAAACAGCCGGTTGCCAGGTCTGTTCAGTCCCTCTTTTGGCATTTGTTTTACATCAAAAGAGCTTTTTTAATTCAAAATGTGTTATCTTCCACAGCTTCTACAACCGGTTTGTCAGTGGGTGTGCGGAGTGCAGACAGACAAGGTACTGCTAAATTCCAGCATCATGTGTATATATCATCATCTATAAACCCACATTTCACATGTAATGATGTGTTTTTGTGTGTTCAGGTGTAGGTGTGAGGAGTCATGATGTGAGGAGCAGAGACTCACCGCGAGGTGAGCATTTTAATTAAAAGGAAATAAATTTACTGCCTGCAGGGATGATGATGTAGAAGTGTCAGGTTTAAAAATCTCGCATCTCCCTTGTTGCAGACAGCGGAAACACGAGCTCACCCAGACCAGGAAACAGGAGGAGAAGGGAAGAAAGAGAAGCTGGTTAGTAGGCTGTTATCCAAAAGACAACATGTCTCTGCAAAATGCAGAATGTTTTCTCACCATAATCTAACTTTATACAGTGTAGTTTTGTGAATGAACAAACCCTTTGTCCAAACAATGTCCCATACAGTGATGTTAGCTTCCAGTTTGCAAGCTGCTTGAAGGTTTTTTTTTTAGCTATGTTAGCTCTACTAGCTTTACTACCACTGCAAGCTCTATTAGTCCTTTATTTTCCCTGAAAGACTTCCAAAGTGAGCAACAGTTTATTCAATTCAATTAGCCCTGCCAACTCTACTAGTTCTGCTATCTTTACTAGCCCGGCAAGCTTTATTAGCCCTGCTATCACTACTAGTATTGCTACCTTTACTAGTTCTGCTAGCTTTAATTTCCCTGAGAAACTCTCCCAAAGTGAGCAATAAAGTTTAGTCAATTAGCCCTGCTAGCTTTATTAGCCCTTAAAGATCTACTAGTCCTGCTAGTTCTTCTAGTCGTGCTACCATTACTAGCGCTGCTAGCTTTAATATCTCTGCTAATTCTACTAGTCATGCTAGCTTTACTACCACTTCTAGCTTTATTATCCCTGCTCGTATTATTAGCCCTGCTAGCTCTACTAGTCCTGCTACCTTACTAGCACCGCTAACCTTATTAGCTCTCTGACCTGTAAAACCACTGCTAGCTTTATTGTCCCTGCTACCTATACCAGTTCTGCTAGCTTTACGACCATTTATAGTTCTACTAGTCCTACTAGCTCTACTAGTTCTACTAACTTTACCACTGCTAGTTTTATTAGCCCTGCTAGCTCTACTAGCACTGCTAGCTTTATTATCCTTGCTAGCTCTACTAGTCCCGCTACCTTTACTAGCACTGCTAGCTTTATGAGCCCTGCTACTCTACTAGTCCTGCTGTCTCATTCCATTTTAGTAGAAGGAGCTCTGAAGTTGTTTAATGCGATTTTTGGAATTCATAACAGTTTTAACGTTTTTTTTTTTAGATTTATCTTTTAATGAGAAAACAGCTAAAAACCATGGCGTTTACTCAGACTAACTTAGCCATTCCCAGAGAAACTTCAGATTTAAAGGCCTGACACTGAACTGTAGCAACAGTCATGAGATTGTACAGAAATGTTATTTTTCTTGAAATCAGATGCTAGTCTTCCTGTCATGAAGAAAGATAAATTTGACCCCGCTAATCTCTTTTCTGAACTCCAACAAAGTCTCGTTTATTTAAATATAGCAGAAATTTTAACGTTGTGTGAAGAAAACATTATCTTGAGAAAATTTATATGCTAACAAACATGGCTGCTTTCGACTTGCAAAACATCTTACATTTCTGCAAAGCTCCAAGTGAGACCAACCCCAGACCGAGTCCCACTCCGAGTCGCAGAGAGTCTCCGTCCTTTTGGAGCAGGTCCAATCAGAGTCAACCTGCTTCCAATGCAGCCATGACTCCACCTCCGACTATAACCCCAACCCCACCCACCCCAAGTCCTGCTGCTACGCCTACATCAACTGGAGGTAAACTCTCACATTGTGGAAATGTGCCGTCACCAGGTGGCAGAATAAAAAAATGCTTTTCTCTTCATTAGCTTTTAGTCGGATGGCTTCCATCAGCAGCCTGTTCCGCTCCCATCGGCGTGGCGCCAGCCAGGCCTCCCCCGCTAGCAACGCACAACCTGCAGCAGGAAATCCATGTAAGACAATATCGTCCTCCATCTTCTTCAGCCTTCGTTACGGTGTAGTTTGGTTATGGACGGTCCTGTTGAAAAGAGCATGATGTGCCAGACCTGGATGAGGTCGTAGTGAAAGTTTGTTCTCAGAAATGCGATTGGGTCTTGAGTGGGCGTGTAAAATATGGAGTAAATGTTTTGTAGTAATTATTCCGTACTTGTAGATTTGATTTGTTGTTGTACTTGTTAAACTTTAAAAGATAGACACGAGTTAGAAAGCATATGCAAATTGCTCCCACCGCTAACATGCCACAGGTCACATGACACAGGCGCTACATAAAACAGTAGCACTGCTTCCTATTGAACAACGTATGAAACTAAGCTAGGACAGCTGCACATCGTTATCAATGGAAATGCTCCTTATTAAATGCAAAACAGCCCAACACACATCAAACGATCGGCTTTGTAACAGATTAGCTTCAAGAAGCTAGTTTAGCTTTAGCTTTGACAAAGGCTACGTTCAGACTGCAGGTCATACGGCTCAATTTGGATTTGTTTGAAAGTCAATTCACATTTTTTTATGAAATGAAACGTGTATGCGATGTCCTGTATGATCTTCGAGTACACCAAAAGAGTCCTGCATAGGTAGAAAATACAACGTGAGTGACGTCTTCGTGTTTACGGAAGTAAACACATGAACATGCTCCAGGTCACATGATCTCATGAGAGACGGATCACCTCTTGCAGAGTTACAATGTCTGGTTTCTGACGAGCGGAGCCGCCTCAAAGCACCAACAAATCATCCATTATTACTCACATTTCAGATGTTTGGCTTTTAAATTTACACAGCATCCCTTTAATTAATCCATTTTATTCTCTCTTCAATCCCTGAAAATACAAATTGAGTAAATATGAAAGAATAAATGAAGCTGATTAACAGTTTTTCCAGGGTTGTAATGATCTTTTTTCTTTCACCAGGGGGGATGGATGCTCTGTCTGAAACGCCAACAGAAGGTAAGATGGATGCACTTCACACTGTAGCGTTTTGTTTAAGCTCAAGTTCCAAACTAAGTAATAAGTAATCTGCTTTGTCTTAGTAATTAACATATTAATATAAGAGATTAAGTTCTAACAAAATTCTAGTTCAAATGAAATCAAATAAAACTTTATTTATAAAGGCAACCCTAGTGTGGAGGATCAGAATAAGGAAAACACTGGAGTTAAAACTAAATTATAAATAAATAAATTAAAAAAATAACAAATAAATAAATGTAAAAATACTAAATTAAAAACTAAAGAAACAATAAGAGCACATTAGACAGGAATAATAAAAATATTTGAACAGTACTTAATAAAATATGCTAAAAAGAGATAAATTAAAATATAATAATAAATAAAATATAAATGTATTAATTAATTTAAGAGAAAATTAAATTAAATAAAATATTATAAAAGAAGATCAAATTAAATAAGTTAAGCTAAGCTAAAAAGGTGATTCTTGAGCCTCATCAACAGTCTCTGTGGCACTGAGGTCTTCTGATTGAAGCAACTAAAACTGGCTTAGCTGTGCAGCGTTACTGTTAGCTTAGTGTTAAAACGCTGTTGCACAAGCAACAGGTTAGATACTGCTCTAACCCACATTCCCAGTCCACACAATCGACTTATTCCCAACTTTTCCATCAACACAGAATTTTAAACACCGCGATAATTTCCCAGGCCTGCTAAAGATGCTAACGTTGCCACAGAAGGACATAAAGAAGCAGACAGTTGCTGCTTCTGCATTTTGCTGTTCCAGGTTAGTTGTAATAAAACTGAAAGTACATTTTAACAAGTGATATTTACTAGCAGTCACCTGCACAACCCGCCCTGCTGCGTTAAATAATAAATTTCTGGGTTCATCGTTTCAGAAACAGTTTTTAATGGAGAGAAAATAGACTCAATAGGGTTTGCAAGTTGTGTAAACTTATTTGTGTGTAACTTTGAGTACTTGTACATGTGACATATAGTTTGTAACCCATATAAACCATTTTGTCTGTAACTTCGGGTGCTTACAGATGCGTACACTAATATCTTGAAAAAAACATGCACAAATTGTTTTAAAAAATGCTCAGACATCAATATTTTACACACAAATCTTTAACTTCAACCTCACAAATCTAATAGTTTGCTGTTCAAAAGGATTCCACGGATACGAATCATTAAATACGCACACACGAAACCTCAATTACACACAGATCCCTGTACAAATGCTGGAGGGGGTTTTCACGCCGGCAGGTTTCAGTTTCCTGCATAGATGGTGCATTTAGAGCCCATTGGAAAGCTGGGACATTTGCATTTCAGTTGGAGTCTTTTTAAACTTATTTTTTCTATGGAAAAATGAATATTTGCATTATTTAATTGTGACACATAGACCTGCATTTACTTTTCTGTATATTTTATATGCATTATATTGATAAATATGCATTTATAAGCAGTGCAAATGTAATAAAATTGATTAAAGAAACGACCGCTGGGAGGAGTAAGTGGTTCTTTGGCTGCATGTTGACATGTCTCACGATTTGATTTAACTACAAGTACTCAAAGTTACACACAAATCAGTTTAAACAGCTTGCAAACCCTAATTAGTCTATTTTCAGTGAGATTTCCAGGCGATAAAAACTGCAGATGCACCTAAACTCGTCCCGCTGACGGGATGGAGTGCTCCTTGTGTGTGTTGTAGAGCCGGAAGCAACATCACATGTTTTTTCCCTGTTCAGTGAACCCCAGCCTGTTCTTGGACTCGCCCGTGCCGGATAGCGTGAATCACGCTCCTGCTTTTCCTGCACGTGAGTAACAGTAGATGATTTGATCTCCGTTTGAGACGACGCAGACATGACGATGTTCTCATTGGCTGACTCGTCGTGTGATTTTCCAGTGAGAGAAATAAACCTGGACAGCATCCAGGCGCCGGAACCGAGGACCAGAGACGACTTCCTGCAGTGTGAGTTTCAGTTTGACCGCTTTTCATTTTTACGGACGATAACGTAAAACTGACTTTGGGATTTCTCTCTTAGACGCTGTGAATTTGACCCTTGACCCCAACACAGCCCACAGACGGCTGCTTCTCTCAGAGGGCAACACTAAGGCCACCCTGCATGGGGCGGCGCAGCCTTACCCCGACACCCCCCAGCGGTTTGACGGCTGGACCCAGGTGATGTGCCAGAGCCCGCTGTACGCCCAGCGCTGCTACTGGGAGGTGGAGTGGCGAGGGCGGGGCTCCTCTTTGGGCGTGGCCTACGGGGCGTTGAACAGGAAGGGGTCGGACGCCCGGTCGGGGCTCGGCTACAACGCCCAGTCCTGGACCCTGGAGCTGTCCGACACCTGCTGCTTGGCCATGCACGACAACGAGAAGAAGGACATCCCGGTCACCTACTCCCCCCGTCTGGGCGTCTACCTGGACCTGTCGGTGGGAACGCTGGCGTTCTACGGAGTGGCGGACAACATGACGCACCTTCACACCTTCCGCGCTAATTTCACCCAGCCGCTTTACGCCGCCTTCGGGGTCGGGAGCGGAGTCGGGGTGGGTCTCGACTTCGCTCTCGGTCAGTTCACGTCAAGCTCGGACAGCATCAAGATCTGCACCTTGTAAGAGCGCACGCAGCTGACCTCCGACCCCGATGTCTGGTTTCATCTGGGATAATCCAGAACCGAGCAGTGCACCACCTCCCGGTGGAAGAGATGGACCGTCTTTTTTTCCTCAACATTTGGTCAAAGACTTTCTGCAGAACGTCTAAGTCACAATAAACCAGCAAAAACTTTTGTTTGCAATATTTTATTTATAAAAAGAGGCAACTCAGTAATAATGAGAAAAGAGGGGAAACATAAACAACAATCATACAATTTAGATTTTAGACACAAAAGAAACAACATGCAGGACTTAAAACATGACCTGAAGGTTAGCGGACATTGTTACGATAGGCACATTTTATCCAAAAGCTTCTCATTGTTAGGATCTTTATATTAAATTAAAAATTAAACTAAATTAAAAGTGTGAATACTCAGCTGGAGGGTTTAGATGATGCATTTAGGAGCATAAGCACTGAGGTTCACACCATTAAAGCAAAGAAAAAATGTTTAATTTCCTGAAACTATGCAAGTAGCAGGTAGACGCCTGAACAGCTCCACCTGCTGGTTGGGGTGTGAACTACGGATATGTGGTTTCATGATGGTTAAAATGGTCCATCAGTGGATTTTCTCCTGTTATTTGACTGCACCTGAATGCATCACAGGCCTGAGACAACAGTTTTTATCAGAAAGCTGCCAGCTTCAGGATAAAAACAAAGCCCTGCAGTGAAACAGGATCAGACTTCACCTCGAGTCTGGCCCCCACCAGACCACGGCACATGGACGGTTACCAGATATCCATGCAACAATGGAAAACTGTTACATCTTATATAAATATTAAAATACTGGCATGTTTCGAAGCATGACTATCAGATTAGCTCAGCAGTTAGCGGTTGGCTAGCATGATACTGAAGCTCTTACACAACAAGCCCTTTGAACATCAAGACCCCGGACGCTACATCTTTCTCTAAACCTTTCTTCATCTTCTAAAATAAACATACGTTCACTTCCTTCAAAACTCTTCTTACGCCTTTGATCACTTCCACAAACCGTCTTCCACATGCGTCCCCGTCTGTCTGTCGGAGCATCCGGTACCCCACTAAGGCTTAGCGTTATGGCAGACGTACACTGATCAGCTAAACAGTCAAGTTAAACTGTGCTTTAAATAAATGTCCTAAAATGAGGGAGTGTCCTTCCCTACGATGCCCTGCTCATCTACGGGATAGAGGTCCAAATAAAGAGGGTCCTGGCGTCGCCCTGGCGTCCGGCTCCTCCCATCAGCGCTTCTCTGAACTTCCGGGAGGATGTGAGATGAAGCCGAGATGCCGCCGTCGCTCTTTGAGATTTCCCCACCTGGGTGGGGGGATAGCCAGAGAGGTGGGGTGAGGAGGAGGTCTGGGATTACCTGTGGGCTTGTGTCCCGCTCGGGCGCCGATCATGGCTGGAAGGCTCCGGTTGCGCCTCAGGCCGTCCAATAGGCTCCCCCCCCCTGCCGATACAAAAGTGGCTGAATCCTGGCGCGGCGCGGAGGCGTCGGACTCTGAGCCGTGCAGCACCTTGGCGAATCCCAGCCTCCTGAGCCTCTCTACCAGACCGACGCTGACCGGATCCGGCTTGGCTTGGCTTGGCCTGAGGGCTTCCTGGGAGGGGCTTGGCAGGTCGGGGTGGGGCGCTCGGCCGAGGTTCAACCCGTAAACGTCTTGGAGAAAAAGCTCCGCGGGTCTCGAAGCCAGAAAATTGTCAGCTGTGTGTTGGCGGGAATCGATCGGGCCGCAGGAAGGAGCGGGCGAGTGGGAGTTAGGCGGGGTGCCCGGCGACAGGCGCCCCAGGGGCTGCTGGGAAAGCGAGGGAGGTCTCTTCGATGCGGGCGGGGCGTCTGTGGAGACCTGTGCAGAAATGCCCCTCTCCACAACCAGCTTGGCCAGGCCGCGTGTGGGGGGGCGGCGAGGGGGGAAGGAGTCGCCCAGACTCAGTCTGCAGGGTGTAACGGGGGTACTTGGACCGGTTCTCATGGAGCTGGGGGTGTGGACCAAAAGAGACGACTGGGAACTGAAAGGACAGAAACATTTCATGTTTACTGGTTTCTGACCAGCAACCCGTTCGTCCTGAGAGGTCTATGATCAAATTTTAGAACAAATTCATCCAACTGGAGAGGCAGAAGAGCCACCAACAGCTAGTTCTGCGTCCTGCCTCGCCTCTGAGCTCTCTCCAGACAGTAAAAGTCAGTCCATCCTTGACTTTTGCTTTGTCTCTTTATTTTTCTCATGATGTTGTTGCGTTATTTGGTTGCATCAGCCACAGTGCGGATTTAAGACGCACCGTATCACACGCCTGCCTGCTAGCGTGTGATATGATGCATCACACGCTAAGATAAACTCTGCTTGTTTAGGGAACTTTCTCAGATTTGGAGGTGTTTTAAAGGACATTTAAGATCATGAAGTTATATAAAAGCATCTATAAAGTGGGACGTGATACGATGGTCCTTCAAGTTATTTTACAAACTGGAAAACTGGTTGAAGGTCTTGTCTTATCCTCCAGTTTTACTGGTAATTTACTGAATGTGGGCACCAAATATCACCAAACTGGAAGTTTTCCAGAACTGGGAAGAATCAAGTGTTTGAAAAGAAACAGAGCCAGAAAAGCTAACCCGTCTGTTGTCATGGTGATACGAGGTAAGACAAACACAGCTTTTGTTTTGTGTATTGATCAGTTTCAAAACACTATAAACTGGTTTTACACCATTTGAACAGGAAGTAGTGGGTGGGACTTACCTCGGGGTGACCTGTGTGATGTCACTAGGGTGCAGGATGCGACAGGTTGTGATGGTGTAGGTGGAGAAGGTGGAGCTCTGACACTTTCCAGGGTTTTGAACTAATCACAACAAATCAGATATAAAAACTCACAAAAACAAATATGCAGGACATTTAAAGTAATTATTTGACGTAGCGTAGTACCGCATGACGATGCTGCTGAAGTCGAGGTCAAGACTTGACTTTGTGATTGAACCGTTGCTATGGAAACTCCTGGAACGGGCTGAAATAGGCTGGATGTTTCACCGCCGTTAGCCGGTGTCACACCGATGTCTGACTGGAGCAAGATGGAGGCAGACGGTACCACAGGTGATACCGCCAGGGTTGGGGAGGCAGGTGGGGTTGGGAGAGCTGCCACTGAGGTTTTTCTGTCCTTCCTCTCCTCTGGTGTAGATGAACATTGCACCTTAAAGGTAATCCCTCCTTCCTCCTCTTCCTCCTCTTCTTTCCCTTGCTCTGCAGCTCCTTTTTCAAGGGCACCAATGCCTCTATGCTCTTCGCTCTCCTCGTCTTCCTCCATGTCAGAGAGGCGGTACACGGCATCCTGAGCTAGAGGTCGGAAACCTTTGGTTACAACCCCAGGGTGTGGGTCCAGGATGGTGGCCAGGTGAGGTTTGGCAAGCTGCTGCCAGTGGTGGAGCGTCAGTGAGCCTACAAAAACAGAATTCATGTTTATTACTTAATTATTTTGTCATTTACAAGCTGCTACAGACACTAGAAAAGAATACAAATTTATTATCATAGAGATTTTATTATAGTTTTTATAGAAACTTTAATGTTAAAGAAGGTTAATATAAAACACCAGTAGTCAGCAAATGAAACATTATGACTAACATTAAAAGAGATAGAAAATATGATTATAATGTGTTTTTTTTACTTACTTATATTACTTACTTATAATATTGACTGCACCAAAAATGACAAAATGTTTAGCAAAACGTTTAGCCAGTTGTTTTTCCAAATAACTGAATAGCCTGGCTAAAGCAAGCTAGAAGCATTTAGCCGATTAGCATAGTTGCTAATTTGATATTTAGCAACTTTTATAATATCTATACATAAAATAAACTTTTTACTCAGTAAACCTTGGTTTAGTGTTGAAATATCTTCCAATAAAAAACCAGGTCAGGCTAAAACGTGTCTTAAAACTAGCTAGTAGCAGACAAGCTAGTTCTCTGCTTCTGATAAAAGTCAAATAATTAAATAAAAACCCTAAAAGATGTTACATTTTCAGCTTTTCTTTTAAAATATTGACTGTCGCTAATATTTACAAGAATTTAAAATATGTTTGGCAGGTTTAAAGTTACTATGTAAGCACATTAATTCCCTTGGGTCAGAATAAATTATATAAATTACAGTTAGCCAAAATTAGCTACATAAAAGCACAAGGATGCAAATAAAGCTCATATATGTTATCTATGTTACATTATTACTTTGTATAATCTTTCATAATACTTTAAAGCTGTTATTTACATAAAGTTAGTGAAAGAATGTGAAAATAATTATGTGTTTTGGTAAATTTAGGCTCAATTTAAACTTTTTCTTTGACCAAAGTCATACAGATGTTATTAAAGTCTGACATCTCTGAGCCAAAGAGAAACATTTTCAGGCCATTTGTAATCCTGGACTAGAAAAAGCTGAAATGTTCTGTATCAAACAGAACAAGTCTGGGTGAAAGTCTGGGGATTGACGACTAAAACAACTCTTAATGCAATTGTTCTCCTACAAAAACGTGCCTTACGGATTATTAACAAGGCAGTTTGTTATGCACATACTCACCCATTGTTTATGAAATCTAATGTTATGAAATTTAATGATCTGATATTATAAAATAATGCAAATAATGTATAAAGCTAAATCAAACCTACTCCCAGTCAGTATACAAAGGATTTTTCTTT
>JBAMHX010000027.1:14799220-14815967 GCA_037177515.1 Pseudomugil tenellus | reverse complement strand
TTCTCTTTACCTGCATGTGAAGCCCTCTGAGACAACTTGTGATACTGGGCTATATAAATAAAATTGAATTGAATTAATTAAAAAACTCCACAACTCACCTGCAATGCTCAAAATAATAACATAGACGGAGCCTCAATTCAGGTTTTTTCAAACTAAAATGAAGCATCATGTGTGCCGTCGCTCCCAGAAAATACAGAAATGTAACATTTAACTCTGAGCTGCCTATTATGGAGCCCCTGGTGGATGGGGGGGAGACTGCAGGTTATTCCACTTCAGCTTCATGAAGTTTCTGCAGGTCATTAGCAGCACGTGAGTCTCCAGGCTTCAGCTAAATGTTCTTGACAGTAAGTGTAACTTCCATATTTACCTCCATAAACGCGGCCTGCTGTCACATCTTCCTCCATGCATGCACTCAGAGTGATCATCGTCACGCACATATCCGCTCCAAAATAAAAAAAAGGTTTAGCAGAAAAATATACAAACGTCAATGAGCTGAAGCTTTTTTCCCTGAAACATGAAATGTGTTTTTTTACACACGCTGTTTGTGAACAAAGCAGCTTTTAAACATTCACTCCTTCCTGTTCAACACCTGCAGGAGGTTTTTAAGGAGCGGATCGGTTACAATCATCTGTACGAAGTGATCGTCACGCTCGGACAGCCGTCTCGCCTCCTTCTCAAAGAGCTGATGAACATGGTGAGACATCATTTCCTCTTTATCTTACATAACCTTCTGGTTGGCGTGGGTTTAACCGTCCTCTCCCCGGCGTCGCGATCCAGGCCGTGGAGGGCGAGCACACCTCAGTGGGCCTGCTGGGCATCAGTAACGTGGAGCCGTTGCTCCTCTTGGTCCAGTGGCTCCCGGAGCTGGACTCGGCTGAGCTGCAGCTCTTCACGGCCGATTGGCTCCGCCGCCTCTGCTGCCTGAACCGCCAGACCCGCGCCACCTGTGTCAACGCCGCCATGGTCATGCGAGCGTTAGCCGCTCTGGAGCGCCACCAACGGCTACACAGAGCCTGCGCCGAAAGCCTGTTTGGATTAGTGGGATCGCTGGGATCTCAGTCGTTAAGCAGCAGGGAGCTACTGGGACTTCTGCGCCTCCTCAGACCCACGGAGTCCAGCCATGCACATCCGTATGTCGGTCCGGCGCTCAGAGCCCTCCTGGCCATGGTGCGTAAGCAGGGATTAGAGTGCGCCATGCAGTACTTTGATCTGTCGCCCAGTATGGCCGGCATCGTGGTCCCGACGGTGCATCGCTGGCCCGGATCTGCTTTCAGCTTCCTCGCCTGGCTGTGTCTGGACCAGGACCAGCTGGGACCGCTCAGCAAAGACAAAAGGAAACAGCTCTACAGGTAAGAGAACAAGACGTCCGTTTCATCATGAATGTGCCAAACAGAGGGATACTCGACACTTTGCTTCGTACAGCTTCTTCACTCCAGGAGGGACGGGGTTCGAAGCCTTCATCAGCTCAGCGGGGTCCCTGGTGGTGGCTGTCTGCACCAAGAAGGAGTACGTCACCGTCATGCTGCCCGATTACTGCTTCTGTGACTCCCTCTGGGTGAGTCTGAGCCGCTTACACCACTAATGAAATCACAGAATTTTAAGAAAAAAAGGAAATTCAGCTTCATGTGTAAAGTAATAAAATAAAATAATATAATAAAATATAAAAAATAAAACAATATAATAAAATATAAAAAAATAAAATAAAATAATAAAATAAATAAATAAAAAAATAAAATAAAATAATAAAATGTCTGTCCACCAGGATAAAACGTCCTTTTACAGCTGTTTGCTGTTCAAAACCAGTGTTTTCTGCCCGGTTACAAGGATTTGATTGGACAAAACCAAATGTAAAATGTTTCTGTCGTTGCTTGTGATTAGTCACTTTACTCATCATCCAGATGTTTCCAGGGGTGTCGTCGCTCATTAACGCATCTTTTTGGATAAAATGTCATCTAATCGTTCTGCTGGGCAGAGTTTGTGTCCTCATCGGGTGATGATGCAGTCGGGATAAGTTCAAACATGAATCTGGCTCCTGTTGGGGGGGTAAACCATGAGGGGGAAAGTCATTGTGTTGTGAATGTTTGCTCCGCAGCACAGCATCGGTGTGGTCCACGTTCCTGGAAAGAGGCCGTTTGGACAGAGTCAGGTCTACATTTATGTGGATGGTCAGCAGAAAGTGTCTGCCCCCCTTAAATACCCCACCATGACAGAGGTGAGAGGAGAGCCCACCCACCTTTAATGCTTCTGTTCTCGTAGCTTTACCCCCCCGTGCTGTTCCTCTGCTCTTCATCTGCAGCCGTTCACTTCCTGCTGCATCGGTTCAGCGGGCCACCGCACCACTACGCCGCCCCCCTCCCAGATCCCAGACCCCCCCTTTTCCTCCGCCACCACGCCCAGCACTCGCTCCTCCCTGGGCGGCATCCTGTCGCCGCAGACCTGGGGAGGGCTACTGGGGGGAAAGCCCGAGACTGTGACGAAGCTGATCTCGGCCGGGACCCAGGACAGCGAATGGGGGAGCCCGACGTCGCTGCAGGGTCAGCTGGGAAGCGTCATGGTGTTCCATGACGCTCTGCAGCAGAACCACGTGAAAGCCATCTGCAGCGCCGGTACGCAGACTGTCGCCATGGAAACCAGCAGCGGAGCAAAACGGGTTCAGTGTTGACGCGTCGCTCTTATTTTCTCCCAGGTCCGAACTGCATCTCGCCTTTTAAAGCCCAGGAGTCGGAACTTGGTGATCTGTCAGCCAAGCTGCTGCTGTTCTACTCTCCTAAGGTGAAGATCACCGTTACAGGATTAAACGCTCCCGTTAACGGGAAACTCACCGCTTCTCCACCAACAGGCATGTAGAAACCCCATCTGCCTGGACCTGTCCCCAAACCTGCTGCACGGACGCCTGACGGGGAGGAAAGTCATCAACTGGGACATCAAGGTGAGACCCGCCCATCAAACTGACCCCCCCCCACCGCAAGCTTACATTAGGAAGAGCGGCATGTCTGGTTTTTTAATTAATTTAATTAATGGGTTAATTACATCAAATTAAAACTCACATCATTAATTAATTAAATGTAAAATTAATTAATTACATTTAATTTTTCTCTTTATTATTGTGTAGTTTAGTTTTATTTTTTTGTGGTATTTTTGACATTTCAGTGTATTTTATTCTTAAATTATTTGGGTTTTAGGGGGTATTTCACTGTTTTTAGTGTATTTAAATCTGAATTACCTTTTAAATTATTTTATTTTTTTCGTATAAATTTCTTAAAGTATTTTTTTACATTTCTGAAGAGTATTTTATTGTTTTTTAGGTATTTAAGTTTTACTTTCTTTGTCTTTTAGTCCCTTTAATTCTTTTAAAATTCTCTTGTCTTCAAGTTATATTAAAGTGTTTTGTGTTTTAAATGACACATAAATATTTTATGTACTAAATGAGCAAAGCGAACAGCTTTTCTCCTAAACGTGCTGCAATTAAACCAAACGTGTGTCAGGATGTGATCAACTGCGTTGGCGGCCTCCCAGTGCTCTTCCCCGTGCTGGAGCAGCTGGCTCTGATAACTCCTGATCAGCAGAGCAGCGACCCTGCAGCCGGATCCGACCTCATCACCGCGGATGTGGCGACACCAGCCGATGGAGATTGGGTCATTCTGCCATCTAACCGGGCTTCAGGTCTGCTCACTTCTGACACACACGGATGTTTTTCAGCCTTTTTCTCCTCGTTTTGCAGCAGGAAGAGAGAATAAAGCGATGTGACTCTTTCAGAGGCGCGCCTGGAGAAGAACCTAGTGGCTACTTTCCTTCTGGCGCTGAAGCATTTCCTGCAGAGACACCAGATCAACCAGGAGAATCTGCTGCACTCGCACGGCGTGGCGACGCTGGGAGCCCTGCTGCAGAAGGTCTCCGCTTATTCTGTAGTCCTGGAAAACGCAGCACATTTCCCTGTTTGAATCACTTTCCTGCAGCCATAAATAAGGAAATCTCTTCAAATTTGTAGATCTTTTAGTTGTTGCTATTAAATTATATATTTAATGCGACTAAGATCAATACTGTTCTACATAAACGCCTCATGTCTGCAGGCTTCCTACAGCATCGCAGCCCCGCCCGTCATGTTGTCCTAGCATATATTATTAATTAGATGGTTGATCTGAGTGATCCTGCAACCTTTTCACTCCTACAGGGTGTAAAATCTACACATTGTGCCATTTTTATTCACCTGTATCCTGATGAAATGGATTTATGACAACCAGGCTAACGAGGCTAACCTGCTTTAACCACATCTACTCCCATCTAACACCTGCGTTACCTTCCCTTCCAATCTCTCATCCATTATGTCTTAATTTACTTAAATACTCTCAGCCAGTTAACAGTCCGTAACCTTTTCCTCCCCAAATGTAATAAAACGTTTACATGTTTTTAATGTTTAATCCAGTTTAAATGAGAGAATCATTCACTAGTGTGAGCTCTGATTTGCAACTACATGCTGGTAGTGTTTCATTTTTCACAATACAGACTGTTGCAGAAACCTTTTTTCTGCCTGTTTCTGATCTTTCCTTCCTCCTCTTCCTCTCCTCTGCTATCTGTTTTCTGCTAAATGGCTTTTTTTTGTTTGCTTAGTTCAGGGATGGAAATAGTTCATAGAAAGTGTTTTCACCACAATAAATCCTCCAGAGACCTAAGCTAAGATTATAAAACCTCAGATGTGGTAAAAGTTGCTGTAAGCAAACAAACCACACCCTGTAACTGGTAAATATCCGTCATCCTCCTCATCCGTTTGTAGAGCTGCGCTACACTTTCCGACTGGCTTTGCGTATGTCCCAGTAAGCGAATGGTTTTTGTGGTTGTGCTCAGCTCCCTGCAGGTCACGTGGATGTCAGCGTTCTGGTCGCCATGCAGCTGCTAACGGAGCAGGTGACCTATGAGAAGAACCAGCCTCTGCTGCAGCAGCTTCACACACACCTGCTGTTCAACTTCAACATCTGGAACAAAGGAGACTTCCCGCTACGCATAGGTTAGAGCCACGTCTCCGTGCGGCTTCCCCCCGAATGAGAGACGCGCTCTGATTCTTATTCTGCTTGTTAACAAGGTCACATCCAGTACATGTCCACCGTCATCAAAGACAACAGGAAGCAGTTCAGGAAGAAATATGGAGTCCAGTTCCTGTTGGACACCATGCGCCTCTATTACGGGTGAGACTTCACTTCTCAACGACGTCTCTGCTTTCTGTCCACATGTCTCACCATGTCCCCCCCCCCCCCTCCCCGTTCTTCAGGAAGAACGCCAGCAAGGAGAACAACTTGAGCGAGGACGACCTTCGCACCATCCGCGCGTCTCTGTGCGGCCTCATCAAGTACTACATCAGCAAGGGCATGTCGCAGGAGGAGATGCTCGGCATTCTGGGATACGCCGCTGCCATCGGGGATGAAGAGCAGGTGATTCACACTTCATCCTGAAGGGGGGGGGGGGATCATTTGGATATCATTCACATCACATATCAGCGTTCAGTCAACTGCACATGGATCATGTTTAACCCCACAAACAGACTAATAAATCAAACCAGAAATAATGCCCCCCCCAAAAAAAAAACAGACTAACCAATCAAACCAGAAATAATGCCCCCCCCAAAAAAAAACAGACTAACCAATCAAACCAGAAATAATGCCCCCCCCCCAAAAAAAAAAACAACAGACTAACCAATCAGAACCAGAATTAAAGACAAGAATAAATATCTGTAAAAAGATACAAGCAGGATGTTTAGTGTCGGCTTCTTTACTGATAAACGTTATACCGATTTGGTTCGACACTTTATTTTATCCCGTCATATCAATATCAGCTAATACAGATATACCCCCCCACCCCCCCCCCCTCCAAAAAAACCCCTAAAACTACATCATCTGTCCCAACCTATCTGGGGTCAGGTCACAGGGGTGTTCCCGAACCAGATGCCTCCTCTCCATGTGGAGGAGCAGCGGCTCCACTACGACTCCCCCACCGATGAGCACCAAAGCACGCTTTCTTACTGGGACCGCTGGGAGTCGGGTCAGCAGGGAAGATATGTGGAGTAGCTCAACTTACTATAAGTCGTTAAACAGCTGCAGCAGCTTTGCCGTCTCCTCTCCTTGTCTTTTACATCCCAACACTCCACAGATACGGTCGCTACGATCCCATCGTACGTTATGACTTTTATTCTGATTCGCATGTCTGTCAGGACGACGTAAAGAAAAAAAAAAAGTAGCAGAATAATCAACCTGGAAGACGTGGTCGTTGTGATGCATGTATTAGCATTGAGGTGTGTGTTATGTGTGTGTTGCAGCTGTGTTGTCTGCTGGAGCTGCTCCTCAGCCTGCTTCAGAGCAGTCCAGCCAAAGACCAGCTCTTCCTGCTCCTCTTTGAGCCTGCAGCGGCCGACTCCTGCTACACGCTGCTTCTCAATAACAAATACTCCGATCGGCTGCGGGAACTCGTCTTTAAGGTAGGGGGACCCACCGAGGAGGGGGGTGAATTCCCGTCGGTACGGAGAGATGCATCTCTGGTTTCTGGTCTCGGCAGCTGTTTGAACGCATGCTGCGCTGCGACCGCGTCTATGAGAAGAACAAGCAGCGCCTGCGCCTCCGGGAGGCCGGGTACGCCGGTCTGTCGCTGCTGTTCTCAGAGCTTCACATCACTCCCAGCCTGATCCGCTGCCTCCTCAACCAGATCCTCCACACAGGTCACATACATTTAGCTTTTCAGCTTTTCTATTAAAAACTTCCACAGATTATTAAAAACGTAGCGTTTCTGTCATGTAGATGTGGGTTAACTGCAGGGGGCGGAGCCATATATGGGCATGGTGTGCTTACGCCAACCCACCTCTCTGACGGGCCCAGGCCCGCCCGGACCCAGTTATGCACTATTCCTCCTCTTATTATTATTTTTTAACTAAATATTTTAAAATATTTTCTTAAGAATGTAAAACATTCAAACAAATAAAAGTAACGCTATTTTAAGTTTTTGTAGATTTACTTTTTGAATGAATGTTCTTGTTAGATTTCTTATTTTCTAAATAGTAATCATTTTGGCCCGGCTTAAATATTTTTTAAATAAATATTTTTAATTATTTTTCAATATATTTTTTAAAAGTTCTAAAACATTTAAACAAATAAATGTAAAGTTTTTGTTTTAAGTTATTTTAGATTTACTTTTTCTACAATAAATTGAGGCAGAAAGAGATGTTTTTATTTTATTTTCTAACTAGTAATCATTTTGCTCTGGTTAAAGTTGACCCCGCCTACTTTCTGTAGGCCCGCCCTATGCTAATTTTCTGGCTCCGCCCCTGGTTTACTGCAGGCTTCTGTGTCGGATCCAGTAGAAACAACTTTATTATGTTTCTCTGCAGATCATGTTGTGAACTACAAGGACCTGATGGCTCTGGTCCAGCTGACCCACCGGGCCGGACCCAGCGTACGCCTCATCGTATGCAAGAGGGTGTGTGTGTGTAGGGGGGGGGTCGTCACTATACAGATTGTATATATTGGTACCAGCTGACACAGGAAATGACTCCAAACCTGAGATTTTCTACTTTGTTTCCTTCCTTGTTAATGTTGTTTTCTTTAATCGATTAATTCCCCGCCCCCCCCCCCCCAACCCCCCCACACATAAAGCTTCAGAACATTACAGGATGTAGATGATCTTATTGCCTCTCTGCCTTCAGGTGTACCAGTTGCTCCAGTCCCACCAGGACGCCGCCCTGCAGATCTCCAAGCAGCAGTGTTGGCAGGACACCCTGATGCGCCTGTATCTCCGCGGCGAAGGCTCCCTGCCGCCGCGCAGCTCCGACGCCGTCAGCACCTGCAGCCTGGACCTGAACCGGAGCGCCAACCGCCTGGAGCTGCCGCTGGACAGGAGGACGCGGACGGGCAGCCACGGCCGCCTGGACCGGCTGGACGACGACCGGCTCAGCGTCGGCGACGCCCGCTCCGTGGACAGCCTGGAAAGCGGCGACGTCATCTCGCTGCTGGACACGCCGTCTTCCTCCGCCTCCACCGAGCCGCAGCCACACGCCAAACCCTGGGCGGTGGGCAAATCCGGCGGCTTGATGCTGGATCTGTCACACCTGCAAGCGTACGAGGAGAGCGGCGGCCAGACGCCTGGAAGCGTCCCCAGTACGCCTTCACCGGTGGAGACCAACAAGCCTTTCCCCGGGAGCGGCGGGGATCGCGACGCCGCGTCCTCTCTGACCGAAGACGGCTTCCTGTTCAGCGATAACATTTCACTGGAGGAGTCGAGCAACAACGCCGAGGTGAGAGTGGAGGCTCGACGTTCTGTTTGCATTTCTCACATCAAACAAATGTCATCACCACCTCAGGGCGCCGTGGAGGTGCAGAGGCCCCCACCCCTCCCCCCTGCAGGACGCTGCCATTTACAGCCGCTGATGCATCATTTCTAAAGCAAATATTTCAGGAACCTGCAAAATGTTTCGTCTTTTAAACAGCAAGAATTTAATTTCAGTTTTATTAAATCCGACCAATCGGGAAGCAGATCTGGCTAAAGCTTCCTGGATTCACATGGAAAGTTATGGAACTTTAAGGCTCCTCTCCCAGTTCAGATGAACGGAAAACAATTTAAACAGTGAAAAATCAGACTTTAATTTATACAAAACAGACTTCATGTCTTTATATTTCCAGCGTGTTTCTGGTTTACGCTGGCTGGATGTGTTGCTGCATCATGTTTGGGTTAAACTACATAACAGAGCAAAAATATCCTCTGATATTTACAGCATTAAAGTAAAAACTTGTATTAAAGGTTAAAAGAAAGCAGATTTGCAGGAATGTGGAGTCGTGTTTACAGTTTCACTGCTCTGTGTCTGATTGACTTTGTGTTACGTGGCGTCGCCCCCCCAGAGGGCAGAGGAGGAGCTGTGCAGCATGCTGCTGGAGATCATCCTGGGTGTGATGTGGCGCGGCGTGGAGGGATCCGATGATTCGGCGTGGTTGGAACGCGGTCAGGTCTTCTCGGCTCTGACCAAACTGGGGACTGCCAACGAGCTGCTGCTTCCTGTCGACCACATCAAGCTCAGGTCTGCATCATTTTATTTCATTTCAAATACATTTAACCTGTTTCATTTAGTTTATTTGTATTATTCATTAAATTTTTAATGGTACTTTATTTTATTCCAGTAGTTTTTTTGTCTTTTTTTAAACATTTATTCTGCTTTAACATATATAAGTAAAATCAGACATTAAGGGGTTAAAAAGCTTTTAAAGAGAAAAGCAGCAGGAACTATAAGAGAAGTAAAATCCAGCGTGTAGAAGAATCTGCAACGCCAGGAGCAGCTCCCCCCCCCACCCCCCATTATAGATCCCACCACTTCTACTTACATGATGGGCATGTATAAAACCATCCTAATGCCGCCATCTTTGTTTTACTCAGACTGGAACCAGTTCCAGGAACTGGTTTAGACTCTTGTGTATTTTCTACATGTAGCTTCTTCAAACGGTTTTTCCTTTTCTAACATTTAAAAACGGTAAAAGTCTGCCGCTAGGTGTGTGTTTGACCCTGAACTCTGACCTCTGACCCTCTAAAAACAAACCAGCTGTCAGATAAATGTAAATTCAATGAGATTGTTTGACTTTTAAAGCTTTTTTTCAGAACATTATGATGATGAAAATGGTTCCAGGTCCATGTTTTCATCATATTCTCTGTATTTTAGTTTAATGGAGCGCATGCTGGAGTGGGCGGTGAGCGATAACCGCGAGGCATCCGCCGCCACGTTGCCGCAGCACACGGAGAACGCGGTGCGCTTGCTTCACATTGTCCAGGACTTCCTTCAGGCTGAGGGTCTGGTGAATCCAGCGCTGTGGACGGAGAAGGTGCTGGAGGAGACCGTCACGCTGATGGATTGCCTCATGGTGTGGTACTCTTCCGGCTCTCAGTGGTTCCACCTCTCCCAGGTCGGACTCAGGCTGCTTCTGGGCTTCATGTCTCAGGAAGACCCCGAGGTAAACCTTTCATTTCTCTGTGTTATAATGAAAAGCAATCACACACGCAGTAACGCTTTACCTCCGTGTCAGGTGTGTGCCATGGCGACCGCCAAGCTGAACGGCATCCTGCAGACCAAAGAGGTTTCCAGTCAGGACGAAGCCTGCTACCTGCTGGGGAAGGTGGAGGAGATCCTGCGGCGCTCCATTCAGGAGCAGAGCGAGGAGACCTACTCCTTCCTGGTCCCACTGCTGCGGACGCTGCTTTCCAAAGTCCACCGCCTCCTCTACATGGAGCTGCACCTCCCTCAGCTCCCCGACACCAACGGAAGTCCGTCCTTCTTCGAGGACTTCAAGCTGTACTGTAACTCGCCCGAGTGGCGCGTATACCTGGACAAATACGTACGTTTCAGCTGATGTACTTTTAATTGGAAGTGAGGTTGCGAGGAACTGAGAGCGTCTCCGTTTTGTCTGCAGATTATTCCGTACATGAAGCAGTATGAGATCGAGATGTTCAGCCAGGGCCACGAGACCATGGCGCTGTACTGGAAAGAGTGCTACGATGCCTTCATGGTCAGCTTGCATAAGCGCGAGAGAGAGAGGGGCGAGAGCAAGATCTGCTTCCAGGTCAGTAATGCGGTAACAAATCATCCGTCTGTGTCAGAACCCCCCCCCCACATCGGCTCTCGTTTCCTCTCAGGAGCAGTTTGTGGAGCCGTTCTCGCGGCGAGGTCGCCAGGAGAACCTACGCTACAACAGCATGTTGAAGCAGCAGCACAGCCAGAACAGCGCCACCCTCAGGCAGTGGAAGGCAGCCAGGCGGGGGCTGGTGTGTGAGAGAGGACCGTGGGCCGACAGGTTACTTACGTTTATATGACGCAAACGCATTTCTGTTCCTGTTGACAGGAAGTAGCAGTTGAAATGACAAAGTCAGAGATTAAAGAATGACTTTATATTTAGATTCAAACATCTCGTTTTTATTCTGCATTTATGGTACGATGGAGGTAAAAAGCCTTAAAGTCCCCCGCGTGGCATTCGCAGAGCGTCTCGCAGGTGAGGAAACAGGATTTCTCACCTCCGTGTAGGGAGGTGGGCCGATTCCATTCACCTTTTTAAAGTCACGGTTTTCTTAGCTATTTATTTATTATAAGTAATTTTTGTATATTTTTATTTGAACATCTGGCGTTTTGTCCTCGTATCAAAGTAAAACTGTTGTTGTTTAACTAACAGAAAACAAATTAAATATTTATACATAATATAAAAATGACTATAAATCATTTAATGAGTAAAAGACGTTGTGTTTTTTCTGTATATTTAGCATTTATGTCTGTATTTCTGAAATAACAGCGCATCTCTGTATGACTGAAGCAGGCGAAAACGTCTTCCTGCTTTTATATAAACAGCGATGGACGAGTTTGTTCGTGTAATTTGTCCCTTTGCTTGTCTTTTCTCCTGCGGTGGTGTGTGTGGCTAGCCTGCTGTGGTAGCATACTGGTCGTACTGGTTGTGTACGTTATCAGTTACAAAGGTTACACATCGTTTTTGTCTCGTCTGTAGTTTTATCATCATTTGCATTTGTAAACACAGGAAAACCAAAATGTTGCCACTATGCTGACGTGAAAGAAGCAAAAGCATCTTCTGTCTCTAAGCTGCTTGATGTCGCCATGCTTTTAGTTTTTCACAAATACAAAACGCAATCAAGCATGCTGGATTACATACTTCACAAACTTTACCTGCTGTGCGTCTGGGAGTTTATTTACAGGTCTTTGGTGGTCCATTCATTTATTTTCTACATCGATTGACGTTTTAATAAGTTTGAATCGACTTTCAGCGGAGAAGAAGCATCGTTACGTTCATACCTCGGTGCTTTTAGATCTTTCTGCTCTTCCTGTTAACGGACATTGTCGTTCATTCGTTTCCCATACAGCTTATTCCAGGAAGCAGGAGTCTGTCCCAGCGTCCGTCCCCCCCCGTTAAGGCTCAAACCAGTGAGCTTGTTGCTGTGCGGTCAAGGTGCTAACCACTATGCCACCGTGCAGCCTCGCCCTAACATCATGAAGAAAGGAAATGTTGTAGAGTTGGATCATCGTTTTAGATGTTTCCCTCCTGCAACACGCCTGATTTAAGTAACTGGCTCATTAACAGGCTTGTGTGGAGCTAAAACCCAGCTGTTGCAGAACCTTTTCATCCGGATCCGGTGTGTTACAGCAGGACCGGCTTCTGGTTGCTGGGACGAGTGTAAAAAGCAGAAACGGGCTAATGTCTGAAACCTCCGAGTTACGTAAGAGCTGCGATATCCTGGTGTTTCCCACCTGCTGAAACAGGAACAGAAATGTCACCGAACCTGTGCATTTTACCGCAACTACACCTGAATTTCCCATCATTTCCATCAGGCAACAGGATGAGATGCACTGGAGGGTGTCCAGCGCTGAGAACTTCTCCCGGATGAGGCTGAAGCTGGTCCGTAATTACATGTTCGATCTTCACCGAGAGGCCAGTGCGCTGAGAGACAACCTGGGTAAGAAACCAGGATCCTCCTGCTGGAACGCCTTCACACGCCAAGCGCACCTCCGCAAAGTGTTTTTATCTAGAGCGCAAATATCTACCTGCTCCTCATGAAGACATGATAAAGGTGGAAACGTTATGCATGACGTGTTTATTAGAGCGTGTGTGTGTGTGTGTGTGTGTGTGTGTGTGTGTGTTATCTCTGAGCTCTTCTGGACTAGAAATGCAAATGGCTTCCTCTATGGTTGTCATAGTTACCACAGCGTCTGACGTTTAGATTAGTTCTGTGTGCGGCACAACAAAGTAGTATTAATAAAACGGACCGGAATTATAATCTTATAGCTACCAGATTAGTTTATTATGTTGGTTGTTTTAATTTAACATCAATTTCAAAGTTAATTTCTGATCTTTTGATTCATTTTGAAAAAAATCACATCAGTAGATAAACAGGAAAAAAAGGAACATTTCAGGAAATAAAGAGAAGTAAAAATAAGTATTAAAGAAATGAAACGATTATCCTGCTGAATACCACAAACTGAACTGATCAATAGAAAATATTGATCTATAGCTCTGGTCCCATCAATGCAGCTTCAAAGTGCTAAACTTTATCGTTTCGTTACGTTTTTCATCATTTTCTGCAGAAAATGTACTGTTAGCTGTCTGTTTCCATAGCAACAACTCTGCGTTGCCCCTTTTGGGCTTCATCTTTATGATCAGCTGAAAAACACAGATTATTCAGAAAGATGGCAAAGATCAGCGCAACAAATCAAACGGATTTGTTTTTGGTCTGAACATTTATTTTGTTGTCTTTGCTCTTCATGCTGGAGAAAATCAGGAAACTTCCAGCAATATTTCATACAAATATTTTAACCTGATAAGCTGGAAATAATCATCTGCACAAAGCAGAAACGCATTTATCCACACTGCGTCCACATGCATGGCGTGTAATATTCAGCACGCTCTCCGTTTTAATCCCTGCTTGTCTTTCTGGGTTTGCTCAGGCGGCAATCAGCAGCGCGTCAACCCAGAGTCTCTGCTGCTGGAGGCTGTGAAGCAGGTCAAAGTCAGCGACCTGGAAGAGGACGTCTTGGATCTGCCGGAGGACGACCCGACTGCCGCCAACAACCAGTCAGCGAAACGTTTCCATGATGGCGTTGGATCGTTGCTGCTTTCGGTTGCTTCATCCTGATTCTTTGTGTCCTGCAGGGTGGAAGCAGAGGAGGCGGGACAGAAGGAAAAACTGGTCATGTGGGAGGACTGTGAACTGGTGACAGTGGTGGACGTCGTCCCCGGCCGTCTGGAGCTCACAACTCAACACATCTACTTCTACGACAGCAGCCAGGAGAAAGAGGAGGGTGAGGAGAGAAAAAGGCAGGAAACTCGCATAATCAGCATATTTCACTCAAAAAACTCAACTTTCTCCCACAAAGGTGTCGGCCACGACTTTAAATGGCCTCTGTCGCAGATCCGAGAGATCCACCTGCGACGATACAACCTGCGGCGCTCCGCTCTGGAGATCTTCCTCATCGATCAGACCAATTATTTCCTCAACTTCAAAAAGGAGGTAAAGAAGCTCGGCTGCGGAGCTGTGTAACGTAGTGATCCGTTAATCCTGTCCTGGAGGGCCGGTGTGTCCCCCCCCCCCCCGAAACACACCCGTTCCGTTAAGTCTGTTAATGCCTGGAACACCTGCAGGAAAGCGTAGCGTCACCACTGCGTTTGACTTGCGTAATATGCTTTAATATTACTTCAAAAAGACCAACACACGGTGCGTTTCTGTTAACAGGTGAGGAACAAGGTGTACAGCCGCATGCTGATGCTGCGATCGCTCAGCCTTTATGGAACCCGCTCGCCGCAGGAGCTCCTCAAAGCCTCCGGACTCACACAGGTCAGACAATCCATCTTTTTTCACACTTATATCTTTTATGTTTTTATTTTAAAGAAGGAATCGGTTGCCATTTATTTATTTTAAAAAGAAAATCAGTCGTTATTCTCATAATTATTTTGTTTAAAAAGCGCAATGAATTAAAGAATAAAAGGCATCCATTTATTTTCTTTTAACCTAAAAATTTGTCCCTTTTTAAAAAGGAATGAAGTAATTATTTTATAAGCTAAATTTAAGACAATCCTCATTTTTATTTAATTTAAAACATATCGAGTCAATAAAAAATAAGACATTTATGTATTTCTATTTAAATCTATTATTTAAAAATGTTGATTTTAAACTTATTTTTAACTATTTTTAAACAAAATGTATTTTTTGTTTTATTTATGAAAAATCTGTCTTTTTGTTTTTATTTATAGAATATTTAAATAAATGATCCATTTTATTCTTTGATTTATCACAACCTTTTTAAATTATATTTATTTACGTAAAAAACAGAGTTGGCATCATCATCCATCATATTTATTTATTTTTCTTCTGGCAGAAATGGGTGAACCGGGAGATTTCCAACTTCGACTACTTGATGCAGCTCAACACGATCGCAGGCAGAACCTACAACGACCTGGCCCAGTACCCGGTGGTGCGTTCAGGAACAATCCTCGCTTTCTGCTTCCTGAGTGTTGGCATCTGCAGCCATTTGCTTGTGTTTGTGTGCAGTTCCCCTGGATCCTGGCTGACTACACATCAGAGGAGCTGGACCTGTCGGATCCTCGGGTTTTCCGGGACCTGTCCAAGCCAGTCGCGGTGCAGAATGAGCGCAATGCCAAGGCGGTCAGAGAGAAGTACGCTCTTCCTCTGCTCAGTTTCCGTTCCGCTCACCTGGAAGTAAAGTTAAAAGCGCTCTTTGCCTTCATCAGGTATGAAAGTTTCGAAGACCCGACGGGAACCATCGACAGGTTTCACTACGGGACGCACTACTCCAACGCCGCCGGGGTGATGCACTACATGATCCGAGCCGAGCCCTTCACCTCGCTGCACATCCAGCTGCAGAGCGGACGGTAAGGACGCTCCTCTTCCTCACCGCCCGGCTCTGGAAGCCTCCAGGTGTAACCCAGCTCTCCGCTCTGTCAGGTTTGACTGCGCTGACCGCCAGTTCCACTCCATCCCAGCGACGTGGCAGACCCTCATGGACAACCCCAACGACGTCAAGGAGCTCATTCCCGAGTTCTTCTACTTCCCAGAATTCCTGGAAAACCAGAATGGTGAGGTTTCTTCGGAGCGTCGAGGCCTTGTCTTCTCTGAAATCCTGCTAGAATTAATATTCCGCACGCTTGATGTCTCCTCAGGTTTTGATCTGGGTCGCCTGCAGATCTCCAAGGAAAGAGTGAACGATGTCGTTCTGCCCAAATGGGCCAAATCCCCCGAAGACTTCATCTACAAACACCGCAAAGCTCTGGTGAGACGCCACACAGAAAACTTTTATGCGCAGCAGGTGTCCTCTGAGTTACTACAAGTACTACTAAAATACCCAAATACAGAATAAACTTATTAACATGTAAATACTGATGCAAACATTCTCCTTTTCATATTATACCACTAGTTTATGGTACTTTTACATCAGTACTGATATCGATACTTGTGCATTAATATTTTTATTGCATAGATGAAGTGGAAATAAATTTAAAAAAAATTAATACAATTAAATTACACAGATAAGTAAAGTACACAAACACAAAATAAATTATTTAAATACTACAAAATAAAAAAAATACTGTATTTATGAAATGGGAAGAAAAACTGAATAGTTAAATCAAAGTCTAATAACCTGCATTAGACCAGTAAAACATCAGAAACCACCTCATCATCATGACATCTGATTGGCTGCCGTGATCATGTGACATGTTTTTGGGCTTCACAGAATTTATTATCTGAGAATCAAAATGTCATCTTTTGTATCGAAAGACGTGTAGACGTTGGGACAATGAGACGCTGGGACGTGAACACATTGAGATGTGGGGATGATGGGACGTGGAGACGATGAGACGATGACATGTGGGGACAAATGAGATGTGGGGACGATGGGACAAATGAGATGTGGGGACGTGCGGACTGGTAGACATCGATGTGTCCCAAACACATCTTCATGTTTGGCATCTTTGGTGCTGCAGGAGTCGGAGTACGTCTCTGCTCACCTTCATGAATGGATCGACCTCATCTTCGGTTACAAACAGAGGGGCCCCGCCGCGGTGGAGGCCCTCAACGTCTTCTACTACTGCACATACGAGGGTAAGACCTGCAAACCCACCACATGCTGTCATGTTGAACTCAGTCCAGCACGCTGACGCGCCGTGCTGTCATGTTGAGCTCAGTCCTGCACGCTGACGCGCCGTGCTGTCATGTTGAGCTCAGT
>JBAMHX010000027.1:14720473-14739153 GCA_037177515.1 Pseudomugil tenellus | reverse complement strand
GGGGCGGAAGAACTTAAAAGGGGCTTGGGTGTCACCAGGTGGAAAGGACAAGTGGGGAGGCCCCCCCCCCCCCCCCCCCCGTTCGGGGACCAGAAAATATCTGGAGTAGAAACCGCTCTGACAATGTGCGAGAGGGACGACACAGATTGCTCCTTTGTTTAACAGGGAAATAATTTCTGACTGTAACACACCAGCGGACTCCCCTCAGGTGTGAGAATTCACAATTCCGGCGAATCGAGGGGGGACAGTGACAAACTGTAGCCTGTATCCTCGCGAAATTGTCCTCAGCACCCACGGTGAGGCTGCGTGCGCGGCCCATGTCTCCTGCTTGAGGGAGAGATGAGAAACACACTGTAGCACCTCTATCGCGCGAAGCCCCATCCTCACGATGGCGCCCTCTGTTGGCAGAACAGTGCAATGACTCCTCGGCGGCACTGTGCGTGCCAGGTCGGGAGGACAGCGTAGTGACGTTGCCTTTCCAGCCCCCACGCCGGAAAAAGCCTTAGCTCTTATCCGGCTCTCATTCTCACAGTTTTGGCTTTTATTGGCTGAGCCCTCGGCCTTTGGCCTGGATGCTGCAGCGGAACACATTTTATTTTCTTTAAGAAAACTTTGTGTGAGTGTGCTTGTGGATATGAGGGAGGGGCAACCGCTGTACCCTCGGCCATCAACTGTCCTCTTCTCCTGTCCTGCTGCGGCACAGTCCGTGGCAGCAGGAAGGTGGGGGTGTGGGGGTCCCCTAAAAGCATGCTCGGAAGCCAAACTGGTGGAGCTGGTGAACGGCGAACTACCAGCTGCGCACATGAAGAAGGGGGTTGTCAGGCCGCTCGCTTCTTCTTGGCCTCGAGGCAGACATCGCAGGCGGTGCCGGCGCAGCTGCGACCGTGGCTTTAGGGTTTCCTGGCACCAGCTGGCCTGACCGGGCAGGGACTGTGGGGCGGGCTGGGGTTTTGGCCGTTTTGGTATTTTAAACTGCGAAACCTGGGAGGCAGCGGGCGTGGAAGCTCTGCGCTGCACCAGTGGAGTGGGGGGCTTTCGAGGGAGGTGAAGCTGGAGAGCTTCGTCCTCCTTCTTTTTAGCTTCACACCGTCGCTGCATTGAAACGAGTGCGGAGCCAAAAATCCCCTCTGGGACGATGGCCATGTCTAAGATATCGTCCTTTCCCGGTCTGACAGGTTAGCGAGGCTGAGCCACCGCGCCCGTTCCTGCAGCACCATAGTTCCCAGTGCTCTTCCTGTGGCCTGAACCGGTGCAGCGTTGGACCCGGAGACACAGGTCTGTTATGACCAGTATCTCCTCCTGGGTCAGCGCAAAATCCTCGCACAGCTCAGCTTGATAAGCTGCTAGCAGGGAGAGGACATTGAGCGCCCTGGCCGAAAGAGTGGTTGCCTTGTAAGCTTTTTCAGTCAGGGCTGACTGAAAACGGTCAGACTTGGTTGGCTGGCTGGGGCTCAGGGGGAAAAAGTGGGCTGCAACCAGCAGCTCCATCGGAGGCATCCGGAGCAGGCCCAGGGTCTCCATCGCCTCACAGTCGAGGGAGGATGAACCGGGAACTGGGCTCCTGCTGCTGTAAGGGCGGTCCTTCCATGACCGCATCACCTAGTCCAGCAGCTCCGGGAAAACAGGGAGAAGTTGCTTCGCCGTACTCTTGGCCTAGGGCAATCTCTTCCCTTCGTAGGGAGATCTGGTGTTCTCAGCTACGACAGCGGGCCAGGGGATAGCTAGCCGGGCCGCCGTGCGTTTGCACACGTCGAGCAAGTCTGAGCCGGGGATGGGAGAAGCTGGTGTGCTACTCTCACCTCCATCCCGAGAGTTGGCGGAGGCCACGGGCTGCGCAGCCCAGGCCAAAGCGATGAAGATGTCATCCTCCTCCTCATCCTCTGATATTAGGAGAGACGAGGTAACATCTTCATCCTCCCCATAGTCCAAATGTAGGACGTCTTCTTCCTGCAGTGCATCCGTGGCTAGGTCGAGCTGGGAGCCCCAGCTGATGCTAGCCTCCGGCATCGCTACCGCAGCAGCCCCGCTCTCCTCCTCCCGCTCAACAGCATTGTCCGTGGGGGGGAGATATGGGTCATGGCCAGACAGGCTAGCTTGGCGGGCTAGCCGTCTGCGGAGACTCTTGACAGTAAACACGGCACAGTGTTGACATTGTTGACATAAGCCGGGGACCTCGATTGCAAGCCGGGCATGTTGCAGTCCCAGGCAGCTCGAGCAGACCTGGTGTGGATCTCTGCTCGATATCTTATTCCCACAGGGGTGAGCCCCCGAGTCCCCGTGTCCTCTGGTGTGAGGGTTTTCAGCCTCCTTTCCTCGCGAGCTGGTGTGCACGCGGAGAACTGAGGCTGATAGCGGGTGTGCTAACCGTATAAAATCCAAGGTTAGCTGGTCAGCTAACCGTCGGTACGAGAGTAGCTGGTGTGCTTACTGCTCGATAATCGAACTGCCGTGGTGGGGCCTCGACTCAGTGGAGAAGGTCTGGTGTGACCAACGATGTAAAAACGTCCAAGCTAGGTAGCGCCCGGCGACCAAATCTAATTAAGGTCAGTCTGTGGACAGTTAAGCTAGCTAGCCATAGACGCGAGATATGCTCCGAGTGAGAAGAGGTGTTTGAATGAGGACGTGCAGTCCGCATGAGCCATTTATGGTAGTTGGCACTACCTGATGCGAACGGACATGTTCACCAGCCAATCAGGATTGGCGTAATGAGATTAATGCTTCTGAGGGCTGCGCGGAGGCGTGCATCCCATAGTGAGACATCTCACTCATATTACTCAGAGAACCGGGGTTATGTAAATAACCTAAAGTTTCTCTGTGAAAGGAAGGTATGTGTGTGGATTTAAACATTAACTAAATAAACTGTGATGTTTACTAATTTTGTATAAGAAAGTTGAACCATAACTAAGGCCTAGGTGAAATAGTCCATAATTCGCCAACCATAATCAAGTGACAAATAATTCCTCCTTTAGGAAACGGGGTTCTTGCAGAACCGCAGCTTACGACCGATGGACTGGGCGATCTGGATCTGTTCTGGGGCGCTGAGACAGTGTCCGTATTGTCACCTGCTTTGGAACCAGGAGAAGGTTTGTCTTTGGGGTTCGCAGCCTGGGTAGTCTATCTGGGTCGATGGCGTGTTGGTGAGGTTATGAGTCCAGGTGGTTGAGGCCGAAGATGGGAAAAAAGTTTAAAAGAGTCCAAAAGGTGAAAGTTGTCCATGCTGAAGTTGTGAAAAAATCTAACTTTTGTTTGAAGGCTCAAACTTAAGTTACAGATGAAGCGGCCATGTGGCCATGAACATGTGGCTTCCATTGTTTGCAACAGAGGAGCAAAAAGGCAAGAGTTATATCAAAAGAACCAGAGGGAAGAAGAGAGGAGACAAGAGCAAGAGAGTGAGAAAATGTCTGTATAGCCTATTTCAGACATAGTAACCGGGAAATCTCCGGACATTGACCACTTTTCCGGACACTGTACTAGGTCTTCAAGCAGGTAAAGTCTGCGTAGATCTACCCACTAAAGTCCGGGCTGTACCTTTCAGATATAAAGGATGAAAAGTCAATGTCCACGTAATGTCCGGGTTACAGAAGTCTGAAAGGGGCTTATGTCATTTTTCAAAACAGGTGGGCTGCTGGATGAGGAAGGACTTGAATCAGCCTAGCCAATCAGGACTCTGTGGGCTGATTTATATGCAAATATGAGTCTCACTTAAACCTTCTCTAAGTTCTTCAACTCTGTAAACCTTATCAAATCTGAAAATGGAGGATATCAATTTAACCCTTTAGGCGCCAAAGTCGCAAAATTGCGACAAGCAACATTGCTGAATAAACTGGGCTGTATCTATAAATGTGGTGCTGAATGTTGTTACAACTTTCACCAGGAGATAGTGGACATGTGTGCCTGTAATCTGAGCAGCATTTGAAGGTGTGGTTCTATTAAAAGTTTTTTTTAGTCAAGAAAGTTTGTAAAACACCCATCGGTCGAGAGACGTGACAACGAAAGTGTGGCAGTGACGCAGAGCGGAGCAACAACAGAGCAGAGCAAAAGAGTGTTTTTTCAATTACTCACAATGCTGAGAGGTAGGTTGACCGCCAATAAAGTACATCATCAGGTGCTGGCTAACTCCGATTCCGAGAAGGAAGACATACAGTTGTCCGGTGAAGCAGAAACTGACGTTAGTAGTGATGTCGAGCCCGTGCGCCACAATCAGCACACTGCTTCACTTCCGCGCTGCTGGGATGGAAGCATTTTGCAAATGCCAAGCAGGAGATGTAGTCGAGGTAGCAGAGGGGCCTATAACACCGCAAATATAGGTGAATAAAGCAGGGATGAAAACAACTGTGGCTGTCATGGCAGACACGGGAGAGCTGCGGGAAAAACATAGCTAATAGCGTGGAGGTGGCGTTCATTGCTGCACTGTAAATTATGGCGGCAATGATAATGACTGGCAGTTCTTGAGAAGAGAATAATATCAAATGTGGTTTCAAAATGTGAGCCTGTTGGTTGTCTTAGAGAGAATTTGACTAATTCTGAGCCCATTGATTTCATCTCTCTGTTTCTGAATGATGAATTCTGGAGCATCATCACCAATGAAACTGATATGCCCACCAGTTCTTTGAAAGGGAAATTTAGAAACCAAACTCAAATATTGGTTCATACTAAAGAGATTTCTAATTAAAAGTATGCCTTTACAAGTTATAGCCTTGTGAAATCTTAATATCAAAATGGAACATTTTTCAATATGGAGCCAGCTTGTGATGTCAGTATATGCAAATTAGATGAATAATTTCACTCTAATCACAGACCTTGAGTGATATGGAACACTTGTTAACAGTGTATCTTTTTTTTCAGACTACTTGCAAGTTAGAGCCTGTTATAGAGCCTATATCAAAATTGAATCTTTTCCAATATGGCTGCCACCTTCAAGAGCCAGAAAACTCCAGTGTGTCACTTCAAAAGAGTTTGTTCATAGTTGAAATTCCAAAAGTTCGTGAAATAGTTCATCAAAGTCCTTCAAATGGTCTTTTGAGGCTGGGATATCGTGAAACTCACAACTAAAAAAAAGTGAGAAACTGAATAAAAATCTTTTTTTAACAAGGTAAAAGAAAGCAGAATTCTCAGGTGGACACCAGCAACTGTCAAGAAAAATTGAAAAAATTGCAAGATCTAAATAAGAATCAAAAGAGAAAAGTAAAGATTTCTATTTCTCTTCCTTGACTACAGAGAAAGCATGACAATGTCTTATTCCAATATCACACAAAGTCTGGCATGTTTCTCACACCAAACAATTTAACGGAACCTCTTTGAAAAGCTATCATGTTGATACATAAAATTACTCTATCTTCACATTTTCTCATATTCTTTACTTATATTAAGAGAAACAATGATAGTCTCTGATGTGAGGACTGTCATTAAAAATGGTCACATAAGACTATGTAAATAAGAAAACACAAAGCTCAACACTTTCCTGAAGTACTGCATTTCCTGTCTATATGTCCTTGTATTACACAAGTTTAACATGGTAGATCACCAGTTATTTTTATTAATATTGTTATTTATTCACAGTCATTTTCTATAAATTTTCTATAAATCTTTGCACTTCAAAAATCACCAGTGAGAGATTTAATTCATACTTATTAATTTAGTACCATAATAATCAGTAAACAGCAGGCTTGCATAGAGATCTCTATTTAGTCAGATGCTTAAAGTAAAATTGGAGCAGAAATGTCTTCTGCAAAATTTAATATTATATACACTATTATTACTATTACTATACTATACACTAACCTGAAAGATTTGGTAATGCTGCCGTTCACATCCAGATTCCGTTAGGGCAAAACAGGAAGTTCCACCAAAAATAGCAACCAAGGGACAACACCTCCCGATATAAAGGTTCCACTTTACGCTTACGGCTCTGGATACATACATACATACAATACATTCAGGAAAGCACTGTTAAATGACACCATAATATGTCTGTAACTGTGTAATATTATTATGCCAAATAAGGTGTATAATTAAATACAAGAATAGTTTACCAAATACTAAATAATAAAATAACAAAAAACTATGTGGTGACACACTTTTCAGGTGCACCACACCCACACTGCCAAAGAAACCAAAAGCTGGTTCAATGACCATGGTGTTACTGTGCTTGATTGGCCAGCAAACTCACATGATCTGAACCTTATAGAGAATCTGTGGGCTATAGTCAAGAAGAAGATGAGAGACACCAGACGCAACAATGTAGATAATCTGAAGGCTGCTATCAAAAGGAAGCCCAATCAAGTGCATGGAAAAGAACATACTTTTCAGAAGCCTGACATTTCTGCTTAAATATCCTTTTTAAATTGATCTTATGTAATATTCAAATTTTTTGAGACACTGCATTTTGGTTTTCATTATATATAACCCACAATATTTCAACTAATGACGGGTTCAAATGTTTGACTCTATGTGTAAGAAATCTATGTGATATATGGGTTTCACATTCTGTACTGACTGATGAAGAAAATTAAACTTTTTCATAATATTCTAATTTTCTCAGATGTACCTTTATGTAGTTTAATCAGTATATTTTTTATTCATAGTAAAACTGAATATTCAATCTGATTTATGACAACTTGCTGCTCTAAGTCAATTAGCCATTTGAAATATAGATGGACTAGTCTCTGGTCTCGGTTCTTACCTGCACAAGGTGCTCCCGCTCCTTTAGCGACCACACCTTATGGTAAACAGCACCATTTTCATAATGTAGCTTCACCAATATGAAGGTCAATTATACAGTTGTAATTGCAACTTTTAATTAAAGCTGCAAGCGGCGTAGGAGGCCCTCACACCTAAGGCACTGCTCCGCATATGCAGCCACCACATCCCTTGGAAACCTGCCTCCCCGCTTCGCTCAACCTCACAGCAGGTAGAGTTTACATCAGGTCATTACAGTCTTCACATCAGGGAATTTAGGCTTTTAAATGGGTCACTTTCTGCTCCCAGGTGGGCGGGGCTTCAGTTGCAACTTCAACTAGACATGTGTTTGCCGTCAGCATATAACTGGAGTGACCCCTAATCAGTTTGACGCAGATCGGGTGTTGTATTTAAGAGACAGAGCAAGCCCTGCTGAATGGCGCATTGTCAACATTAAGTGGGCACCACGGCCACACCTATCAATGTATAAAAATCTTTTGATAACTTTTAATCACAAGGGATGTGTGATTATGCTGTAGAAGTTTGAGCCCGACATGACAAAAGTTCGATCAAACGTAAGAGGAAAAAAATGCCCCAAAACTCAAGAAAGTTTAGAGTTCAGTTCAAAATGGCCAACCGTCCAATTAGCCAATAGGTTCAAGAGCCTTTTTTGTAGGTACTGACTAGTTGTGTACCATATTTAATGAATGTCATTCAACAGACGAGGTGGGGCAAAATTTTTGTAGGGGTTGCTATCCATTCACAATAGGACTTATTGTAGCGAATAGTTGTGTTTTGATGTAAACAAACATGAGAGAGTAGGTTTAGAAAAATCTGAATTTGTCTATCTGGCAGCTCCAAAAGACAGATAATCAGAAGCAAGTTTAGATCAGAGCAGCTTTCTCTCACTTGCTGATAATTTTCTACATCTAATCGCCTCAGAGGCAGTTTTGGGTGAGGGTGGGAGTGTGTGGGAAAGTTTGTTTTTACTGGCCCCACAGTAGAGTTATAGCAAATATAAGTTAAAGTAGGTAATACTTTGGCAGGAAAGCATTCAAATGTCAGGAAACAGCTGTCTTTGTTGTTCGTCCACAACTTTGCAAATTTGACACTATCCCTCCCTCTCCAGCAGGTGTAACAGAAGCCGTACGTCATACCTATCACTTTTGGTGCAGATATCTTGTTTTATGTGGGAGTTATATTAATTTAGTTTTTCATGTTAGTTAGTCTAAAGAAAAGCTTACTGCACATCATGAGATGGGATTAAAATCTACCCAACAGCTCAAAGGGAAAACGTGAAATCACAAACGAGGTATTCAAAACCAAACATTATGCCACTTTCAGTCGGATTATCATTTTAACTTGCACACAAAACCGAAAAAAACTGCAACTGAAAACTATTCTTTTGATAACATGACTCATGTTGAGATATCTTCTGAACTCACATGAAGGTCTCATACCCAGTAGAAAGTGCATTTCTTTTTTAATGTAATTAAAGAATATGCTTAAATAAAGAACATATAGGTATGTTTTAGTCTCACTGTAGCATCTCCACATGAAATGCAAGTAAGTTACCCAAACATATTTTCTCAATAAATGGAATTAACATTACTATATTAAGCTTTCATATATATTATCAGTGCTTGTGTGTTTTTCAAACTGAACAGTTTTGTTTAAATTATTGACAGGAATAAAATCAATGATTTGAAGATAGATAAGAGGAAGATGGTTGGTGTGTTTGGCAGAACTGGAACTGGGAAGAGTTATTTGATAAATTCTATCATTGGGGAGAAGAAACTTTGCCCACATGATTAAAGTACAGGCCAATACACACAGCCTGAAGTATGAAGCTGACATTGAATGCATTAAAAAAGAGGTGAACATAACTTTCATTAGGTTTATTCTGTCTTAAAGCTAATTGGATCTTTAAATGACATATTGTGCTTACCATTATCATCCTGACACTGCAAAAATAATTTATATGTCTGGAAATATGAAAATATCAATAGTTCTGGCTTTTATTTTAAATAGGAGTTGAATGGATGATTTGTGGTCAATAAATCAGCTCACAGTGAATAATTCAGACTGGAACATGGAAAGCGATTCTTATGATGATAATTTTGACATCATTGAAAAGCTCTCAGCCCTTTTAGGAGATGAATGGAAAGATAAATTACCTAAGAACTTCGTGGACAACAAATACTTCAGAGACATTCCGGGAAAAAAACTTTGACATTCGACTCAGTAAGATATCAAAATATAGATTTTTGTTTAACAGAAAGCTCCAGTCTAACTTGGGTAACTCTCTTTATGCAGGATAAAGGTGTAGGCTATATAATTATCATAAAGAACTTCCTCTTGGTTGGTAGTATGGATGGGCATAATTGATGAATAATTCATTAATTGTCCATTAAGATGTAAATTGATGTAAATTTTTTAAAATCAATAAAACTACTGCCTAACTAAAGACCTGTTGCGTGGTGCGACTCTTGAAGGAATGCAATGACTTTTGCTATGGGGCAGTAATTTAACACACGTAAGCAATGTTTTTTTGTTTTTTTTTTAAAAAAAAAAAAAAACTCCACAAGCCCACTCAGTTACCTGCAAGTTTTTATGAATCTCAAAAGCACTGTGCCGTATTGTCTTCTGCCACTTATCTGGGGTTGGGTCGTGGGAGCAGCAGCCGAAAGAGGGAAGCCAGGACTTCCCTCCCCCCAGCCACATCTGCCAGCTCATCAGGAGGGATGTCAAGGCATTCCCAGTCCAGCCAAGAGATCCAAAGTTTCCTGAGTCTCTTCCGAGCCTGTCCTACCACAGGGACGTACCTGGTTCATCTCATCAGGGAGATGTCCAGGAGGGATCTTAACCAGATGCCCGAGCCACCTCATGTGACTCCGCTTGATGAGGAGGAGCAGAGGTTGTATGAGTCCCTCCTGGATCACCAAACTTCTTACCCTATCTCTAAGGGAGAGCGCGGCCAACCTGTGGAGGATATTCATTTCGGCTGCCTATATTTGTGATCCCGGTCTTTCCGTCACTACCCACAGCTCGTGACCATAGGTAATGGTAGGAGCAAAGAGTTTTGCTTTCTAGCTCAGCTCCAGACTGGTAAAGTCCTCACAGAAAACCTTCCGGTATACAGTTGATCAAATTAAAATTAATTCAGCTGTAAAGCAATGGGGACTTGAAGACCAAGTTATTGCATGTATTCATGACAATGCACCGAAAATACCTCTAGATTGCACCCCTACAGACTGGTGGAAAATGAATAAAAAGGTTCCCTAGGCTTGCCAAGTTAGCACAAATGTATATTACAGCAACATCAGTCCTCCGAGAGTGGATGTTTTCTACCGCTGGGCTGACAGTCACCATGCTGTATTTGCATCGGACCCCAGAGCATGTGGCTTCACCTCAGCACTCCCATTACCCGTGTATATCTGCTGTGTGTTGTACCCTTGGTTTATCTGTCTGTCTGTCTGTCTAATGTGCAAATTTCTGACGATCACCCATCAAAAAATCTGGGTTTCTGGAATCTGCATGCCCACTTATTTGTCAGTATATTAATAGACATAATAAGTTAATACTGTAGTTTTGTAGTGAAGAGAGAAGAATTTTTAAAAAATCTTTTGTTGATAAAAGATGTACCATTGTGATTGTATTACTAATTTGATGTTGATTGGTTTTGTGCAATAGTTGAAAACTGTCCATGAAGTCTATGAAATAACCTTTCACAAAATTGATTTTAGACCTTTTATATTTCTAGGCTCAAGAGTTATCTGCTAAATTTGTCAAGTACACAAGAACAGACTCTACTTTACAACCTTCTCCTTGTTTAAAGAATTGGTACTGGCCTTTGGTAAAGTGTGTGACTAACAGGGTCCCAAAAAACGATCTTCTACAGTACATCAAAATTGTAGACCTGCCTGGAAATGGGGATCGTAACAAGAGCAGAGTTGAAATGTGGAAATGGGTAATTATTTTCATTTACACAAGTTAATAATTTATTTCCGAATTTGTCATTAAAAAAATGTAAACAATATAATCCCAATATGGAGTACAGGGAGCTGTCCTGCCATGTGGATTGTGGCTGGTATTGATTGCGCTGCATCAGCAAGTGAATCTTGGGACAATTTCCAAAGATCGATCCTTAAGTCCAAAGATCGATTCATTTAATATATTTCGTTTGATTAACTTAAACCCTTCATGCACGCATGTGTGCTAGAAATGAAAGTAAATGAAAAAGGAAAAATCAGTCAAAGAAAATGCAAAAATTAATCTTCCTTCAGCAGAGAAGGTGGGCATTAAAAGTGATACCTGGTGGACATCTGTGGCTACTTGCATTAGTGTGACAACACACTACATAGACTAAGGGCCCCCTGACACTTGCACGAATCTGTGGCACACACTGGCATGACTCAAGTCGTGCCAGTGCGCAAACCAGTCGTAAACTGGCGTGAATAGTGCGCAAACCCATCGTGCCTGCGTGCCATGTCGGGACAAGAATTTTGAAATGTTTAAAATATAGGTCACGACAAAATGTTGTCACCATGTCGTGAACTATGCGCCAACTGTACGTGAACACGTCGTGAAGTCGTCAGAACGATGCGGGAGGATGCATGCCAGTTCGCGCCAGATATAGGCATCTTCTGTTCTCTGCAATGACCGTGTTGTTATGAGAGTGCCGTGTGTCTCATTAAGAAGGTGAGCATGTCTGTGTGTGTATCATTGACTGTATATAAATATGTGTATATTTGTGTATAAATATGTGTAAAATGTTTATGCGTGAGTGTGCGGAGCAGAGTTTTGTGTGTATGCAACTAGGACGGAGAGATGGAGAAGAGGCCTGAGAAGCGCACGGATAACGTTAGAGACAGTAGCTGTATTGTAGGAGGAAAAGGTTACTAATAAAGCTGCCACCTTGTGCAACAATTAGACTCCGGCTCATTGTTAAGTGCTGACATCTGGAGAGTGACCAGAGAAAGAGGTTAGCCACGAACGACCGGTCCTCACTTGTCCTTGGAGCAGTAAGTCTCCCCTGTGCTCCTGACTGCAATTGGGAGCAAGTGTAACAGAAGAGCTGGGTTGTCCAGCCTGATCGGCATACTTGCTAGCCTCTGCCTTTGTTTGGTTATTGTATGATCAAATCCAGCTTTTTTTGTCTGCTGTATGAAATGTAGATGCTACATCTGGCTGGCCTTCCTCTATCCCCCTTTTCGTAAATCCTTTCGTTGTTAGACAAACTTTCTCTCTTGTGTAAAGTCATTAGCTAAGACTGCAAGCATGTTAGCCGTACATTTACTTCCTTTATTTTGTATTTTAGGTAGGCCAACACAAAATCTAATTTGCAGCGCCGACACGCTTCAGTGGTGACAACAATTATAGCATCCATGGTCTTAATTTTAGACTACCGTGAATTTATGAATTTTTTATTATCAATGTTATATAGTTCTCCCAAAATCTAAGAAATTCCAATTCTAGAGAAGCTCATGTTTTCTTAAGGGAAGCTATAGCTCCCCCAGCTACCAGTGGTTTGTACCCTGCTATAGAAAAAAAAAAAATACTACTTACATGATCTGGGACAGCATGGTCTGGACTGACTGAGGGCTCTTTTCATTCTGACTTTTCTAAAAGGGTAATATTTGTTGTAAACAGCAGTATAGGAGGTTGTGAAGCCTGACAGGCATGTTCAGCATCATGAATAAGATAAATCTTTTGCCACTGTAAATTATTCAACCGAACACTCCATATATGTACCTGTCTTATCTATCAGTACGCATAATATCAAATAATGTTTTAGATGCATTAAGTTTGTGTTGTAACTGGTGGGGGCCTGCATAGTATGGTACAGTAAATGTTCAAAGAGTGCAATTATAGCTGCACACAAGAAATGTTTAGAGGAAGACTCATCCACAAAAGGGCTTGTACAAAATTTCTGTGGAGTTTATTTATGCATTAATAAAAGAAAAAAATCTGTAAAGTGTTTGCAAACGTTGAAGTATTTCTCTATTCTTACAGCCCAGTGTATGGCGTTTGTGCTCACATTAAGAGAAACGCAGAAGCCAAGGAGAAAGTGATGGAGTTCCAAAAGCTCCACACAGTTAAGGTTTTAAACAATTCAATTAAAAGGAAACTACACAGCTTGAGTAAATGTAAAGCTACATTAAAAAAGTCACTGTTGCTGACATGGCTGAATCTGAACACTATGTATATTTTTCGTGTTACCACGTGTTCGTTTTACTCAACAGGAAGTTCCACTTATAATTTTTAGATGTGAGCAGAGTGAAGTCAACTTTCATTCTTTCAGCTCCACTCAAGGCAAAAGTTGTATGAGTTAACCACATATACCTGCAGAGAAATGATTAAACAAAAATGGCTGAAGGAAGACAATTTATCCATCCATCCATCCATGCATCATTCCCTAAACAGCGTCACGGGGCAGGGGAGGGAGGTGAGGCTGGAGTCAATCCCACCTGACATTGGGCCGAGAGGCGGGGTAAATCCTGGACAGGTTGCCAGTGGAGACAATTTACACTGAATGAAATATATGAATTCAAACGTCTATAATAAAGCAGGTACACAGGCTGTTGTGGTTTGATGGTGGAAATAGAGGTGGCAAGGATCCGAATGCAGGAGGAACAGGCAGAATGCAAATAAACTGATTATTTCTGAACTAAAACTACAACTGAGGCAACTAAAGACTACTACAACTACTTACTGTACAACAACTAATGATCCCGCACTGGTAACAAACTCAGGGTCTTAAATACAATGACAAATAACTCAAAATAGGTGAACAGAATAACCTAATTAACCCCACAGGCCTGTACTACAAAGGTGGATTTTCAATTATCCAGATAACTACAGGAATTACTTCTGGATTTTTTGTACTATGAAGCTGGATTACTTTTGATCGAGCTGTATCACTGCAACAACACATTCTGAACAGCTAACCTGCTCCAAACAGGTTAGATTCAGTGAGTAAAAAAGCACCAGCTCCAGACCAATTAGATTTCATGTAAAAATGTCTTGCCCATTTTTAAGAGGATCTTGATGATGTTGCAACACAAGTAGTGAGTAGCGCACCACTTAGGAGAGAGTCTTCTGGGACAGATCCAACATGTTAGATTATACAGATGACATGCTGTACAAAGCCCTGAGGCTGCAGAGTCATGAGTTCGGGCTCTGGAGGTCGGGAATCAGTAGAGGAGCGCCAACCTCTCTCGCGGGAACCAGAAGCGTAGGGAGGGGTGCACCATCCTTGGGAGCAGGATCCAAAAGCTGTACTGGGGCGTTCTTTCTCAGGAACCCCCTGGAGACAGAATCAGGTGGAGAAGCGTCCCAGCCTGGGACCCACTCAGATACAGGATCTGGTGGATGGACGTCCTGACCTTGGACCCACTCAGATACAAGATCAGGTGAAGGAGCGTCCCAACCTGGGACATCATCAGAAACATGGACTTATATAAAGGCATCAATTCCTCGGACCCCATCAAAGACATGGGGAGATACGTTAATCCTCTGACCCCCTTGGAAACTTGAATGAGTGTTGGTGGTAGCATGGGTCAGGGCTTGGTTGCAGGTGTGTGGAGTGGGCGCTGGCGTTAGAGGCTGCTGGGGCACAGATGTGGAGGGCTGCTGGGGCACAGGCGTGGAAAACAGTGTCCAAAGAGTGGAGAGCTGTGATTGGAGCGTTGAAAGCTGGGGCATGGGCGTGTTACGTGGCAGCTCTGTTTGTGGCGCTGGCGTGAGACGTAACTGCGTTGGGGACTTGCGGAAGGCCTGCTGGGTCCGTATCTGGTTGGTACATTCTGTCAAGGTCTCTGGAGGGTGCGGTGGAGAAGGCAGGAGAAAGCCAGGATGCAGATAACAGAATTTATTTACAGAAAACAAAAAAACAGGACTACAACTCAATCATGACATGTAATGAACTAGCAAGGAGAAAAGAAAACCAAGGATATAAATACACTGAAAACAGAATAAGACAGAGGTGAAAATAATGACGAAATCAAACCAGGTGAACTAATTAACAGAACTTGAAGCTGAAACCAAAGCAACATGCAAAACTGGACAAACTACAAAATAAAACAGGAAATCCTATCATTAAACCAAAAACCCACACAACTACAAAGTCCCAGTTCATGACATACATTGAGTTATGGAACAACTATAGGTGCATTCTTGACAGCATTGATTAATATAACACACTCACATGGGAGCGAACCAGAACTTTAAAGACCTGGGATATATGATGTAGATAAAGCATTCCTAGAAATGATTGAACTCTAATACAGTGATCAGAGTGCTGTCAGCTAATATTGTCCCTTTAATTAATATCAGTTAATATATTTTGATTAATATTTTTAATATCAATTAATATATTTTGCTGCAACAGTGTTGCCGTTGCTTATAATTAGCTTATAATGCATATATTTTTAAATTCCGCACATTTGTGGAGAATGATAGTCTGCTCCTCCATGATAAAATACGCTGCTCTGGCTTTGTCAATGTTAGTGATTGGTCAGAACTTCCGAGCACCACCTCTTTTTTGTGAACGCACATTTATCTTAAGTGGAAGGCTCTGGATGGAGTAAGCAAGTTGATAACCAACTTTGTAGTACAGCTTATCCCAGATCCTGAATGTTTGCCTGAGTCAATCCAGAGAACGGAGATAAGTGGAGGCTGAGTTAATCATGCTTGAGGCCTCAGGCCTCTAGTGAACTAATAAACCAAACCAAAACAGGAAATTCCACACAATAACAGGAAAGAAACACAAAACACACAGATCATAACAAAGGCAACTCATATATTTATTTTAACATTTGCATTCTGCTGGAAATGGAATTTCCAGCAGACTTCCCTTCCATTCCAAAAATGAACGTGTTAAATTTGTTTTTAATGATAGATTTTGTGTTGGTTTTTGTATGAAATGTGCTTTATAATTAAGAAATTATTTGAGTTTATTTGAAAAAAATGTGTGTTCAGCTGGTTGCCTGACTTCTTCAAGATCTTTTTTTTTACATCATATTAACACAATATCTTGTAGAGATTGTTGCTTCAACATGTAATATTTCCTTTTATTAGAAATACCTTGGTGATGACAGTTTCAAAGTGTTCACAGTGAGCTCCTTAGAGTATCTAAAGGGAAAACTTCTCGAGAAAAAAGACACTGGTGAGTGAAATCATACTATTCTATGCGAACACTTTTTGTTTACAATAAATCTTTATAGGGCATTACCTCTTTGTTGGTGGCTTAATTTTCGACATTTTATTTTTTCAATCTGACCTTTTGTATTTGTGTTGTATATTTACAGAAATACCCAAACTTCAGGACTTCATGAAAAATCTAAATGATTGTCATTCAGAAACATTAAACTGTGTGTCTGCTGCTCTTGGGATTCTCTCCTTGATTCAAGGGGCCAGCTGTGGAGGAGCAGTTAGAAAGTTCTTTTTGGTAATAAAGGAAAATATTTATGTGGAAACAAAAAAAAAATCTATATTTTAACTTAATTATATTCACAATCACTGAAATTCTGACTTCTTAAATGCATGTGTAGCATTATTTCATTGGTAATTAGATAAATTGATTATGTTTATAAAATTATAGTCACAATACTAGTTGATTTCTGGAACATTGGTAACCCGACTAAATACATTTCTTTTTTTTTTTTTTTACATTTTTTAATTTTCATTTCTTATTAGGCTGGTCAAAAAATTATTGTTTGTGAAGAACTTGAAAACAAGATAGACGATCAACTTGCACCAATCAAAAAAGCGATGATTGAAGCTTATAGAGCTTTTGAAAAATGCCTCACTGAGGGAGTGGAAAACTCTAAAAGCTCATGTGAAAAGAGCTTGAAGTCATTCTTGTATCCAGCGGTATGCATTTTGCTGATATATAATATCAAAGTTTATTTTTTGCATGTGTTAAATGTTTTTTTTCCCTTCAGAGAAGGAATAGCAGAGGATTCCACAAAACACTGAAGTGTATTGTCAACAATGGTGGCGTTCATCAGCCCAAAAAAGGAAAACAAATGAACCTCAACTTGATGTTAACCTCATTCTTAACAGACAGCATCGATGAAGAATTCAGGAAAACTTTCCCGTAAGATCCTGAAAACAACAAAACAAACAAAAAAACTATTGAGTTGTTTTTAAATAATAGAAATAAATTGAATTAGTAAAGAATTTTACTTTCAGATCATAAAATCTTAATGCATTATGATTTGTTGATACTGCTGGGGAGGACTATGCTCTGAATTTATTTTTGTTTTGACCAAACATGAAACGACGTGCATTCAGTGCATAGTCCTCAGTCCACTTGCAGTACCTTAATGTACTGTATTAAAAGCTTTGACCAAATGTTATCATGTTCAGTTGTTTTTTCCTGTTCTGACGCCATAATGATGAAGAATTTTTAAAATGTTACTAAATACATAAAGTTAACAAATAAAACTTAGAGCTTAATGTTGATCTAACAATAGCTTTTTGATCGCTGCCACCCTGGTTTGCAGACCATGTACTGACCTTCCTATGTGTCACAATTAAATCGATATCATGGGTATTTTTTCTTTAGTTTGTCCATAAAGCTACATTTGCAATCTGGTATTTTACGGCTGTGGGTGCAGCAATGTAAGAAAACATTGTCTGAAGCCAGGCATAAATTGACCAATGACAGTAATTCTCTTCAGAGACAGAGGAAATGCAGGAAGACGGAACATAAAAAGAGAGATGTCGTCCAAAACTTGTATGTTCTAACCTATTTTCACTTGCACTTGATCTATGGGGTAGGGCAGTTGGAAAGCTAAGGGCCAGATTTTCTAAAGGTTTGCGTGTACTAAAACGCGTGCCAACTTATTGCACACGTTTGCCTCAATGAATATGTAAACTGGGGCGTTCACACGCAATTTTGCGTGGAGTGGGAGGAGAACATGTAAATATATGATTTTAGCACGTAAAGTAATTTATCAAACCTGAAAGTAATTTTGCTGGTAGAAACTGGGCCTATATTTAGTACGTTTCAAAGGGACATGCAAATGGCGGCAATGCGTAACTGCGCACACATGGCTGAAGTGATTGTTGTAATACGAAGACATAGAAATAATCAAAGACGCTAAATCCTCATTTAAATAGGTGTGTCTCCACCACTTTGCATCTGCTGTCATTTGCGTGAGCAATCTTAGTAGATCACGTACTAATCATGGACCCGCCTCACACGCTAAATTCTAGATGCCACGCACTAAATAGTACAAAATGAGATCTTAGTAAATTTGGTATAGTATAGACTAAAGGGCAAATGTGGTGTAAAATACAATGCAAATTAGATTTCAATACATTTTAAAAGCATCACAAGCCATTGTGAAATTTCAGTCTGAACTTTAGTTTTCTCTATTTTACCTCTAGAACACATCCAGATAGAGGAATTTATTTGGTCCCCATAACATTGACTAAATATTTAAATCATGAAGTCATTCATAATGAATTGTATTTAATGAATGTCTGCTCCATTGATGTTTTAACTGAATTTTGAGGTAAAATGTGAGTGGATGATTGGATGGTTAAATGTTTAAAGATGTTCTCAATACACACACACACACACACACATAAATATATATACATGCTGTTTGTTTTCAGAAATGAAGGGAAACATGGGCCGTTCTATGGTAAAATCAACGCGTTTTCACTCAACACAGAGGGACTGATGCAAAAGTACAGAGATGTCGGATTGCAGCTGATATTTCTTAACTCAGTGTTAAAGCTGTTGTTTATTCGACATGTCTGCTAAGGCAAAGCTGTGTTATTATGTATGTATTTTTAATACAGAGGATGTAGCATACAAAATGTTTGAATTACTGCTTTTAAGGAAAGATCTGCAATATTATATATTAGTCCATGGTTTAAATTATTTATTTCCAGGAGGAACAAATGAAGACAAAACTAAAAAGGGAAATCTGTGACGGCAAGAAAACAATCTACAACAGTTTGATGGAGACCATTGAAAAAAA